>CM046452.1:51097020-51402925 GCA_025506515.1 Flaveria trinervia | reverse complement strand
GAGGCATTTGAGGATGATCCATCTGTAGACTCCAGAGCCATAAGTGCCAGATTCCCAAAAGGACTTTCACCACCATGTTGACCAGCACCTGTGAACAGTTGTTCATGACCAGACATGTCATCTGGTAAACTGCTCCAGTCAACAACTCCAGGGGTGAAGAAGCTGTGTTGTTGAGGTTGAGGAGGTTGATGAGACTGAGATGGTTGAGGCTCAGGAAGAGCATGTGGTTGTTGAGCAATGGGTGCTTGAACCTGACTGGTTTGTGGCATGTAATAACAAGGGTAAGGATATGGCATTGGACCCTGAGGAACAAAATATGCAGGAGATTGTGGTTGAGAATGATGACCAGAATTGACAGGATGTTGCCCTCTGTGTTGTTGACTATTTCTAGGGAAAGTCACAAAGGGTGCAGAAGAATTAGATCCAGATGATCTACATTCTCTAGCAAAGTGTCCAAGCCTGTGGCATTTATGACACCTCAACTTACTCTTGTCAAAACCAACTTTGGTTTTGCCAGAGAGTCCTGGGAACTTTCTTCCAGTTCTTTGGTAGAACTTCTGAGATCTGATATTTATCAAGGCCATTTGGCTCAAAATATCCATCTCTTCTAAGTCATCATTAGCAATCCCTTTGAGATCATCCATGATGAAGCATAGATTGTCATTATTACACCCAGTAAACTGACTATCAACACTCACAAATGCAGAATCAGAAGTGTTTGAAGAGAACTCAATATGCTCATCATACTGACATTTAGATGAAGCATATTCTGACTCATGACCAACCAAGGCAGTGTTGCCTGGTACAAAGTCTTCAGTGAGCTTACCAGATGAAGCCAGTTTCCTTTTCTGCTCTATCTCTCTTTTGAATGTAAGTAGTTTCCTATGAAGTTGGGTGAGAGATAGACTATCTAGATTTGCACTGGAGCGTAGGACAATTGTATATGTGTCACATCTCTCAGGCAGTGATCTGAGGAATCTGTGGTTCATTTGGCTTTTGGTATATTCATGTTTAACCATTTTCAACTCAGAGATTAAACATGAAAACCGCTCAATCTGCTGAGTCAGAGTCTCACCCTTTCTATGAGCAAAAGTCTCATACTGTTGGGCGAGGATTTCCCTGTTCTTTGCTAAGACCTCATCAGTGCCACCAAATTATTCTTTCAGTGCATTCCAAAGGTCATGAGCAGTTTCATGATGCATAAGCCCGGAATAGATTTCATTAGGCAGTGCCATGGCCAGAATTCCATGGGCTTTAGCATCAATCTCAAGCAACTTCTTGTCCTCATCAGAGTATTGTTCCTCTTTCTTCGGAATCAACTGATTTGTTTCCGGATGATTCACCATTGGCTTATGTGGTCCATGTACCACGGATGTCCAACAACCTGAACTATTGATAGACAGGTGATGGAGCATTCTTCGTTGCCAAATGTTATACTCATTCCTAACCAGCATCGGAGGCTTGGTTGAGGAACCAGTATTGTGTGGATCATTAGAAGGTGTAGTCATTTTCGAAAATTCAGACAAATTCAAGATAAGCAAAACAAATTTAGCTCAAAACCACTAAGAACCTCAATTAAAATAGCCAAAAGCGACAGAACTTCAATCTCTACAACAGATTCGTGCGAATTTGCTAGTTCAATCAAACTTAGAGCAAATGAGCAGTTTCAATGATCAATTGTTAGATCGATCAATGATTAACCAGCTCTGATACCATTTGATAGGATCTCAGCATCTAGTTGATCGATTCGAATAATTTCAGCAGTGGAATAGAGTACCAACTAGCACAATTCGAGCAAGAATACCAAAGATATAGCAATGAACAAAATTAGTTATAGAGAGAGAAAGTTTCTGCAAAAGAAATATTTCATTCAATCACACGCTTTGGCATGGCTTTCGCGAAATTACAATTTAGGTCATTCTTCCTTATATAAGGAAAGATGACGTAGGCTGATGTCACTTGATAGTGACATCTAACCGTTATTAACAATCTACTAAAACACTAAAACTACTGAAGATGTCAAGCAGCTGACATCTTCTTACAAGAAGCTAAGTGTTTACTTATTACAAAACTACTGATAAGAAACTACTGAAACTACGACTGAAGAACAAGCTCTTCAGTCGTTTTACAAAACTACTGAAAGTAAAAGCATAAAACTACTGATAAACACAACTACTGAAGAAGTACTCTTCAGCTGTTGTGACAAACTACTGAAACTTCAGCACTTGGTCTTCAGACTTGAACTTCAGACGTTTCATCAGCGGATGAGTTCAGTAGATGTCATCAGCTGATGTCTTTAGTCTTTGTCTTCAGACTTTGTACATCCTTCAACACTTGTGGACTCTTCAGCTGTTGAACTTCAGTAGTTTGGTCTTTAGCTTCAGCACTTGTATTCTTCAGCTGTTGAAGTCTTCAGCACTTGTCGAACTGCTGATGAAGCCTTCAGCAGTTGTTGTGATATCATGGGGGACTTAGAGGTTTTCTGATCTTGGCTCATTGGTTCTTTTGGTCCAACACAAAGAAAAGAGAAGAAGAAAATATTATACAAGCATGTGCCCACTCACTGCCCAGTTCAAGAAAGTCCTGCACATGAGGATGTGGATCAAAAAGAACCTCAAGTAGACAAAGAAGAAGACAGGATCAAGATGGTCAACTACCTGAGTGCCACAGGCCTCTATCAGGTAGATGCACTTCTTCCCTTATCCTATGACTATTTGAGTTTGAGTATCTCAAACAACTTGAACTTGATATAGTCAAGGAAAGAAAGATAACCAAAAGGAAGCTAAGGGAAGAAGCTGCAAAGTCATAAGCCATCATCTAGAAGAGTATGAAGAATCTGCAGACATGCAAAGGATGATGAGCTTCTTGAAGCTGTATGGATTCTCCGGAAGGTGACTTGGCCCTATGTCTCTCTCCACTATGGATGAGCATATCAGGATAATCAAGAAAAAGATCAAGAGTGGAGTGCTAAAGGACTTATAATCCCCTCGAAGTCAAGCTCCACCTAAAGTGGAGGTTAAGGTTGAACAACCTAAGACAACACAACCTGAACCTCCTGCTGAGACTCAACAACTTCATCTTCTAATCCACAGCAGAGTCAAACTCCATTTCCTTCTGAACCTGTAAGGGAGGAAGACCCAACTAAGAAAGACAAAGAAGATCAACCAGGTGCTGCAGGCCAGTCTTCTCAGTTAAAAGGTACAAAAAAAAGAAAAGGATGGCTTCAAAGCCGAAACCAAAGAAAAAGAAAGAAACATCCTTTTCTGAATCTCAGGATGAGTCAGAACATCCTGAGGATGTGCAGCCAGAGGATGCTCCATCATCTCCCATTCATATAGCTCCTCTAGCATCAGGAAGACCCATCTTTTCCTGGACATACACCACAAATCCCAAAAGATGGCATGTCACTAGAGATCAAGGGATTGGGGATGTTTACACATGGTATTTTGAGAGTTTGAGTGATCTTAATCATCTCATGAGGAAAGGGATGGTCATCATCATAATGAGGACTATTGATTTCTGAAGTCTTCAAAGTGTTTTGGTAGCATCAGCCTAGGGGGAGTTTGTAAGGAATACATGTTTAGGCAGATGCAACTCAAACACTTAAGGTCTCCTGCATGCATGCACAAGTGCATTGAAGAAGAATGCTTCGGAAGTTTCACACATACAACAGATATATTCTAGGTGTGAGCTATGGCATGTCATAGTCACAAGTCAAAAGGCAATCTACCTTTTAACTCTACAAGTGATTTTATTTTGTGTCTAGTCAACTGTATTCAACTGGCCTTCAAAGTATGGCCGGCTGTAGGATGTAGTATATGTATCTCAAGTACTTGTAACTTTCCTTTATGCTTTGTAACACTTGTAATAGAACTTGAAAAGGCAATATACTACAATCTTGAAAACCATTTCCTTATGTGTCTTGCTATCTTGTTGTGTTTCTTATTTACTTGTGTTCTTAGTATCATCTGTTGTGGTTAATCTAGTCTCCCTATTTGATTAGTCAAGTTAATATCCTCATTGTGTTGTTGTGTTGTAAGTGACCACCCTTCACCGGTCTTGCATTTCTTCATATCTTTGTACATCTTCGTAGCACCGGGATGAATAGAGTATCGAGTTTTATGAGCTTCATCCATGACCTTTCCACATAGATCCCTGAAGCGGGGAATCCATATCCATCAGAATCAGGTCCTAACACCGAGTCTGTTTTCACACAATTCCGTAACAAGGCCTCTCATTCTTTCGGAGTTAAGATGATCTTCTTTCAATGCCTCATCTTGAAACTCCTTGACTTGCTTCATCATATCAAAGGTCATGATTAACTGGTAAGCCTTCACCTGAATTGGTTTAGGTCTCTCTGCAGGACCGGTGAAGAAGGTTCACTTACAACACAACAACACAAAGAGCAGATTAACTAAACTTAAACAAACACTGAACTAGATTAACCACAATAGGACACAAAGAACACAAGTAATGTAAGAGACAGAACACAAGAGCACAAGTATGTGGTTTTCAAGATTGCGGTATATTGCTTTCTCTATGTTCCATTACAAGTGTTACAAAGCATAAAGTAAAGATACAAGAACATGAGATACTTATACTACATCCTACAGCTGGCCATACTATGAAAGCCAGCCGGATACAATTGACTAGACTCAAAAAGAAAATCAATTGTAGAGTCAAAAAGGCAGATTGTCTTTTTGACTTTGTGACTATGACATGCCATAGCTCACATTCTTATCTATTACAAAAAGGATAAAGTACATGAAGTAGAAAGTTATAGACTTAAGACATCAATGTACAGTTACTAAAAGCATGGACCTTCTTACCAACTCATGTAAGTTGGTGACTTTACAGAGATGCAGTGGAAAGGTGTCCAGCTTTATGGATAGTACATCAGATAAAGCATGTTACTAAGTTTATTCAGAAGAAATTGTCTTCAAGAGTCGAGGCTTCGGAAGACTTTGTCTCTGAAGCTTCGGAAGACTTCATCTTTGGCTTTGGAAGATACTGGTCTTGGCTTCTGAAGATTTCACACTTAGACTATTTCTGTTGCATGTGTGAAACTTCCAAAGCATTCTTCTTCAGTACTCGTGCAGCATGCATGCAGAAAGACTTTGGTTGCTTCAGCCTCTATGCATATTCTCTACAAACTCCCCCTAGGCTGATGCTACCAAAACTTTTGAAGACTTTAGATATCAACAGTCCTAATCAAGATAATAACCAGCCCTTTTTTTATAAGATGATCAGGATCCTTCAGATTGTCAAAATGTCTTGTCATGTCAAAGAGATCATGCAGAGGCAACTGAAACATGTCTTGCCAAGTGTAGACATTCTCAATGCCATGATCTCTGATGACATGTAACCTTTCTAGATTTGTAGTGTATGTCAAGGACATGATGGGTCTTTCTAATGCAAGAGGAGCTATTGGAATGGGAGATGATGGAGCATCCTCTGGCTGCACATCCTCAGGATGTTCTGACTCATCTAGGATTTAGAAAAGGCACAGTTTTCTTCTTCTTTTTCTTTGGCTTTGGTTTAGAAGCCATCCTTTTCTTTCTCTTTACAACTTTTAACTGAGAAGACTGGCCTGCAGTACTTGATTGATTTTCATTGTCTTTCTTAGTTGGGTCACCAACTCTCACAAGTTCAAATTGAGAGTGAGTCTGACCATGCTATGGATCAGAAGATGAAGCTTGCTGAGATTCAGCAAGAGGTCCAGGTTGTGATGTCTCTAGTTGTTCAACCTTAACCCCCACTTCAGGTGGGGCTTGACTTGGAGGGGAAGTAAGTCAACCAGCTCTCCACTCTTGATCTTCTGCTTGATCACCCTAATATGCTCATCCATAGTGGATAGAGACATGGGGCCAAGTCTCCTTTCGAAGAATCCATACAACTTCAAGAAGCTCATCATCCTCTGCCTATCAACAGATTTCTTCATGCTTTTGTGGATCATGGCTCTTGACTTAGCAGCTTCTTCCCTTAGCTTTCTTTTGGTTGTCTTTCTCTCCTTGACTATCTCAAGTTCAAGTTGTTTAAGATACTCAAACTCAATGTAGTCAAAGGATAAAGGAAGAAGTGGTTCTGCCTAATAGAGGCCTATCGCACTCAGGTAGTTGATCATCTTGATCCTTTCTTCATCTTTATCTACCTGAGGTTCTTGTTGAACCACATCCTCTTGTGCAAGACTTTCTTAAACTGGGGAAAGGGTAGGCATATGCTTGTACTATCTTTTCTTTCTTCTTTCTTCTTTGATTTGTACTAGATGCTCTGCAGCTTCTGCCTCCTTCTTCTCCCTTGACCTTTCCTGGTCAACCAGTTCATTTAACTCTTCCAAGGGGAGAGAGATGACACTATCTATGTCAAAGTTCCTTGTCTGCTGATAGTTTATCCTGACTGCCTTTAACTCATCATTCTGAGTATCTGGTCTGGGGGCAGCCCTGATTGCAATCTCCATGAGTCTAGTAGACCCAGAAGAGGAACCTTCTCCCCTCAGCTTCCTTTTCCTCTCTCTCCTCTCCTCCTCAATCTCCTCAGATGTCATCTTCTTTTGCCTTTGTCACTTATAGTTTATCCCTTTGATCGATGACATTGCCTGATTGCCATAGTCTTCTTCTTAGGATGAACTCTCCAGTGATCATGTCTTGGATTCTTTGTGCCAACTTGTCAGCTTGTCTGGATTGGCTTGGATTCACAAGTGGCATGTTGACTAAATCCAAACCTTCATAGAAGTTCAAAGTCTAAAAGTAAAGATCTTTTGCTGCCCTTGAACTCTTATGATGATTAGGGCTTTCTGGTTGCTGTCATACCTCCACCCAATGATGTGATTGGAAGATGGTGGAAATGACATAGCCCTTGGTATCCCATCCTCAAACAGACTCTGTATGAAGGAGTCTGTGTAGTCCACATCAATGTGAATTTGAGGAGATTGCTAAGAATGCACAATTGCAAGTGAGGATGGTGAGTCCTTAGTGTCCATTCTCTCTAAAGAACTCTTAGGTTCTATGACTGTAATGACTTTCTCCTCCTTTTTAGTACCATCACCCTCTTGCATATGTGAGCTGGGAGTTAGGTCAATCACATCCACAGGTTCTTGTGTTCCTAGTTGAGCTCCTCTTAAAGGTCTCCCAGCAAGATTTTCCTAAAGATGTGAAATCTCAAGTTGCTAATTATTGACCCTGTTGTGCAAGATAGTCACTTGAGATTCAAGATGACTAACCTTGGAGACTAAATAGGTGCATGTTTTAGACAGTTTGTGCACCTTTAGTCTTAAATTCCCCTCATATTCATTAGAAGAATCATTGGGGGATGAGATGATTGGACCAAAGTCCTCAGTCTCACCACTAGCTTTAGCTTCTTGGCTACTAGATTTCTTTTGCTCACTGGCAGTCTCAGTTGAGATGGTAGTGGGCTGAGTTGCCATGGTTGAGGCCTTAATGATGTAATCACTTTCAAAAGTAAGTGCCTCTTCCATATGAACATCCCGAACAAGTTCAGAAGTGTTGACCTTAGTATTAGGTGACTGGTGGGGGCTAGAAATTGGAGCCACAAAAGTACTCATCTCTCTTGAGTAGGGGAAAAGAAGAGAGAATCATGGTACTCACCGAAACCTTAATCTTCATCAGTGTAGAAGTAAAGGTTGGGGATGGTTGGTTGAAATTTAAAGGCTAGGGATTGTAACTGTCCCCTGAAGGTTGATCACTTGAGTGTTGAGACTCAGAGTGATGGCTTAAGGCAGTTTGGCTTATGAGCTCATCAGGCTGAGCATAAGGAACCTCAACACTGATCCATGAAGAGATGGGAGTGGTCTTCTCCTCAGGAGAAATGGGAGCTCTAGTTTCCACTTCCTCCTATATGGGTGAGTGTATGGGGGCCTCTACAGACTGTATAGTCTGAGCAGGGTTTTGTATGGATTTTCTTTGGTAGGTGATGGTGATTTGTGGCTGTGTAGGTGGTTGGGATGTAGCAGGTGTGGGTTCAACACTAGCTGGTGCTGCTAGGTTGTCAACTTGAGCAATGAGCTCTAACATTTTTAGGACCAAGGCTGTTTCTACCCCATAGAAGCCAACAATGGGCTTACTCAGTGTTTTAAAGATGTCGGGCTTCATCTGTCCCAGTTTAAGAGTATTACCTGTTTCCCTTAACTGTGAACCCAGTTCACAGTTAAGAATAAACTGAACATATATAGGGAACTTGTAATATTGTAAGGAATCTAAGTTTGCAAGTAAGTTAGTATAAACAGATTGAGAATACCTAAACTTGATCCCCTGAATCATTCCATGGATAATGAAGGAGAGATCCTCAGGATCTAGTCCTATCCACCATGCTTGTTTGATAAGCTGTGGATGACGACATGGAGCAGGAATCTCTAATGGGATGAGACCTTCCCTTTCCTGAAGGTCTTGACAGAGTAATCTCCCTCATACCCCATCTGCTTAAAAGAATGATTAAAAACTTCTTTTGGGAAGAACACCTCACCTTCTTCATCATCCAGCTGAAGATGCGTGTTGATGATGGCCAAAGTGATGATGACTGTTCTCCCCTACACTGTGGCAGACAGTGCCTTCTCTCCATCCATTACGACCTCTTGGCAGGTCTTCTAGAATTCAAGCAGATGATCCTCATAAAGTGGAGGATCAATGGTTAGGGAGGTGAAGTAGTTGGACAAAGCTAAGAAGCAACAAACCTCTGAGAAACGAGGATCTTTCTTAGAGCTTAACAGAGCAACCTGATTGTGTTGCCTGTGGAGCTGCATGGTAAAGTTCGGGTCATTTCTGTGAATGGGGTTGGTTATTGTGAGGTAGCTTAAGGATGAAGAAAGAAAGAAGAAAGATATTTCAGAGAGAAATTTGGGGTTTTAGGTTTGGAGGAAGAAGCAGATGATAGAAAGAGGGGAAACCATTGGGTTTATATGTAAAAAGGATTTCAGATAATGTTTAATGAAAGATGATAAACTTTGAAATCCGGATGTCGGTCCCACCTTTGAAAAAGTAGTTTACTTTTGCTTAAAAAGTAGTTTTCTTGGAAGTCGAAAAGCTTCCAAAGTAAATTATCTTTGGAAGTTTTAATGAAAAAGCTTCCGAAGCTAAAATGACTTCGAAAGAATTTCTTGAGAGTTTTGAAAATTTTGCTTCGGAAGAGAAATTAAAACTTGAATGCTTTGGACACAAAATAACAAAGCTTCCGAGAGTCAATTTTGCTTCAGAAGAAAAAGGTCCTTGAAAACATATAAGTGTCTTAGACAACCATTTAAGCTTCAGAAGATATTTCAGAAATCTCTTCCGAAGGTAAAATTTCTAAGACAGTTATTTGTTTTGAAGGCATGTTTTTCTTCCGAAGTAAAAAAAAATAACTTCCGAAGGATCAAAATTTTCATAAATCTAAGGAAAGTATTCAAAAAGATTTTCATCCAAATAAAACAAGAGCTTATGAAAGTGATGAACTAGACAACTTAGGACACACATGTTTTAAGAAATAATAAGAATTAGTTTTAAGAAAAACCTACTCAAAGTTGATCATCCCAATAGCTGATACAAGATATTTAAATCTGTGTTCATCGAATGCCTTTGTAAACAGATCAACATATTGTTCATTTGTGTGAGCTTGGACTAGTTTAATTAATCCCTTTTCATAATTATCTCTTATTAAATGATACCTGATATTGATGTGTTTCGTCCTTGAGTGCTGCACAGGATTCTCTATGATCGAGATAGCATTATTGTTGTCTATGTAAAAGGGAGTCTCCTTGAATTTGAACCCATAGTCCAACATCTGATTCTGAATCCAAAGCACTTGAGCACAGTAGCTTGCTGCAGCAATATATTCAGCTTTAGAAGTTGATGCAGAGACACAAGATTATTTCTTGCATTGCCATGAGACAACCCTTCCACCAAGAAACTGACATCCTCCAAATGTAGACTTTGTAGTCATGTTGTAACCACCATAGTCACTATCCTTGTAAGCATATAGATTGAAGTCAGAATTCATAGGATACCACATACCAAGTGTTAAAGCACCTTTGAGGTATCTTAGAATCCTCTTAATAGTGATAAGGTGAGACATCTTAGGGTTGGCTTGCACAAATAAATGTAGCAAACATGATATCAGGCCTGCTAGCTGTAAGATACATAAGAGACCCAACCATAGCCCTGTATAAGTGTTCATCTACACACTCCCCCTCAAGATCATGTCCATGGGAGTGGTTTCTAGCAATGGGTGTCTTAGCAATCTTACAATCAGTCATGTTGAACCTCTTGAGTATGTCTTGAACATACTTTGACTGACTAATGAAAATGCCATCTTCAACTTGCTTTACTTGAATTCCCAGAAAGAAATTGAGTTCTGTTGGACCAAAAGAACCAATGAGCCAGATCAGAAAAACCTTTAAGTCCCACAGACATCAAAACAACTAAAGTGATCTACATCTGCTGAAGACAACGTCTGAAGACAACTGCTGAAGACAAAGTCTAAAGACAACTGCTGAAGACAAAGTCTGAAGACAACTGCTGAAGACAAAGTCTGAAGACAACTACTGAAGACAAAGTCTGAAAATCAAGTTCTCAGAAGTTGTCACAACAGCTGAAGTAGTTCTCTTCAGTAGTTATGATGGTTTATATTTCAGTAGTTTTATGTTATGTAAAACATCTGAAGTTCTTATACTTTAGATGTTATAACTTTAGTAGTTATAATGTTAGTTTATACTTAGCTTCTAATGAAGGTGTCCTTAGTTGTTGTGGACATCTTCAGTAGTTTAGTTTAATTTCAGTTGTTTGTATAAATTAGTTAGATGTCACTATCATGTGACGTCAGCTGATGTCACATTCCTTACAAAAGGAATGTTGACCTAATTTCCCTTTACAGGAAACTTGTGCATGAATGAAAACATTCTTTTTGCAGAAAACTCTCTCTGTAACTGTTACTGTTCGATTGAATATTCATATTATTCTTGCTAGAATTTCGTCTAATTCGTGTGCTATTCCGCTACAAATCCTAATCTAGTTGATCAAACTAGATCTCGATCCTTTCAAATGGTATCAGAGCAGGTTAATCATTGATCGATTTAACAATTGATCATTGAAACTGTTCTTTTGATATCTTAGTTTGATCGAATTGGCAAATTTGCAAGAATTGGTTATAGAGTTTGTTTTTCTGTTGCTTCCTATGAATCAATTTGAGATTCTTCTTATTTCATATTGGGTTGTTGAGTTTTTGAGTTAGGTTCGTTTAACTCTTATTGAACCTGTTTGAATTGGTGAAAATGGCTACATCAATCAATGATCCTCACAATACTGGCTCCTCAACAAAGCCTCGGATGCTTGTTAGGAGTGAGTACAACATATGGCAACGACGAATGCTCCATCACCTGTCTGTTAATAGTTCAGGTTGTTGGAAATCTGTGGTTCATGGACCATATAAGCCTATGGTGAGTAATCCGGAAACCAATGAGATGGTTCCGAAGAAGAAAGAGCAATATTCAAATGAAGATCTTAAACTGTTTGAAATTGATGCTAAAGCCCATGGAATTCTTGCCATGGCACTGCCTAATGAAATCTATTCTGGACTTATGCATCATGAATCTGCTCATGACCTCTGGGTTGCTCTAAAAGAACAATTTGGAGGAACTGATGAGGTCTTAGCAAACAATAGAGAAATCCTTGCCCAGCAATATGAGACATTCTCTCATAAAAAGGGTGAGTCACTGACTCAACAGTTTGAGCGATTCTCCTGTTTGATATCTAAGTTGAAAATGGTTAAACATAAATATACAAACAGTCAGATGAACAACAGATTTCTCAGATCCCTGCTTGAGAGATGGGACACATATACCATTGTCCTACGCTCCAGTGCAAATCTAGATAATCTATCTCTCACCCAACTTCATGGGAAACTGCTTACATTTGAAAGAGAGATAGAACAGAAAAGAAAACTGAGTTCATCTTGGAAGCTCACTGATGACTTTGTACCAGGGAATGCTGCTTTGGTTGGTCATGAGTCAGAATATGCTTCATCAGAAAGTTCCTATGATGAGCATATTGATTTCTCTTCAAATAATGGAGATCATGCTTTTGCTGGTATTGATGATAATTCAGGATGTAATAGTGACTATCTGTGCTTTTTGATGTATGATTTGAAAGGAATTGCTGATGATGATTTGGAAGAGATGGATATTTTGAGCCAAATGGCATTAGTAAATATCAGATCTCAAAAATTTTACAAAAGGACAGGTAGAAAATTCCTTGGTCTTTATGGAAAAACCAAAGTTGGTTTTGACAAGAGCAAGTTGAGGTGTCACAAGTGTCATAGACTTGGACATTTTGCAAGAGAGTGTAGATCATCTGGATCTAACTCTTCTGCACCCTTTGTGACCTTTCCAAGCAATAATTCACAAAACAAAGGGCAACATTCTACCAGTTCTGGTCATCATTCACAAAATCAATCATCTCTTGCATATTTTGTTCCTCAAGGTCAAATGCCATATCCTTATCCCTGTTTTTACATGCCACAGTCCAATCAGGTTCCTGTACCCATAGCTCAACAATCACATGCCCTACCTGAGCCTTAACCACCTCAATCAAGTCAACAATCTCAATCTCAATCTCAATCATATCAAAGCTTTTTCACTCCTGGTGTTGTTGACTGGAGTTGTTTACCAGATGATCTTTCTGGTGATTCTGAACAAATGTTTTCTGGTGCTGGTCAACATGGTGGTGAAAATCCTTTTGGAAATCTTGCTCTTATGGGCCTGGAGTCTACTGGTGGTTCAAGCTCAAATGCTTAATCATCACAGGTACCAAAAATATCTTCTGAGGCTAAGGGCAAGTTGTGTTCTGAGTCATGGATAGCTACTTTTGCCTCAATTAGAGAAGCAAATGTAGCTTTAATTAATCAAAATCTTGACCTAGAGAAAGTGATTTCCAAAAGAAATGCTGAGTTTGAGTCTGTTTTAAAAGAAAAAGATGATGAGATTTACAAATTAAAATGCCAAATCATTGATGAAAAGGCTAAGGTAGAGGTCATCTTAGAAAATCACAAGAGTCTCAAAGAAACACTTGAGCTACTCAAGTGGAGTGTGAACGCTGGGTAACATCTTGCAAGGGGTTTGAAATGCTTCTCCGTAAGCAAACTGCTTCAAATGTGAATTTTGGGATTGGATATAATCACACTGAACCTCCTACAGATTTTACTCCTAAGACAGAAGTAAAATCTGAAGGTGAGATCAATTCCCAAACCACATCATCATGTGTTCATCCTCAAGTGATAATGTACAATCAGAGGATGAAGCCAGTAATAGTACCTCAGCTAATCAATTAGCTGATGGTCCTACTGCTGATGAACACATGATCAAAGAAAAGCTGAGTCCTTCTGGTGTTGTCTCAAAAGGTATCCAAGTACTGAAGAGCAAGTAACAACACCTGAAGAACATTTCAAGCCAAATAGAACCAAACATGGTTTGACAACTGCTGAAGAATCTATCAGGAAATCCAAATGTACTGATAGAAAATCTCTGAAGAACAAGTCTTCAGTTGTTACAAATTCTTCAGCAGCTGATCAACAGAAGATGAAGAAAAAGCCATGTGAAATTTGTGGTTTATTCAATCATCTCACTGATGAATGTTGGTACAGAAAGGGTTCCAAATTTAACAAGGATAAAATCATCAAAAAGAAATTTAATGAAATAAAAGATGAATTTGAAACCAGGTTTGTGCCACGAACATCTCAACCTGATAAACCAAAGTCTTCACAAAAATCTAAAAGAAGAAAGAAGTTTATCATAAAACAGCTAAAAATACTCATCAAAGAGTATCAAAACTACAGACTAAGTGTGTGTCTTTCAAAAAGGAGGACATGGTGTCTCACAGGAATCATTCACAAACAAGTTCTGATGTGTTTGCTTAACTAAAAGCTTTAACAACCAATCAGACACAACTTGTTATGATGGTACAACATCTATTGGGGAGAGTTAACCAAATAGATGTACCTATGATTAAACCACTGAAAAGGAAACCTAAGCCAAAATCAAAGGAATCCTTTTCAGCACCATCTCCTTCTTCAAAGGCTGTTAATTATGACAAATTAGTTAGTATAAAAGCTGTTGATGAGAACAGACCCAAAACCAAAAAGGTTTGGGTCTCAAAAGCTAACTACTTGTTGTGATATATGCAGGGTTCTTCAACATGCCATAGAAGCATCTGGTATGTGGACAGTGGAGGATCTATGCATATGACTGGAAGCAGATCTCTTCCTCATGACTACTCTCAAGGAATGAAGGGATTTGTATCTTTTGGTAATGATGCTAAAGGTTACATCATCGGCAAAGGCTTTGTGTCAAATGGTGAAATAAGGTTTGATGATGTCAACCATGTGGAGAATCTCAAGTATAATTTGTTGAGTGTCAGTCAAATGTGTGATATAGGGCATGTTGCACTTTTCACTAGTCAGAACTGTCGAATTCTGTCTTTTAATGTTTTGAATATGATTGACAAGATATTGGATGAACATACTCTCCTGAAAGCCAACAAGGTTGGAAGAGTATATGCCTTAGACTTATCAAAGAAAATTGATCTAAAAGGCCATCCATGTCTGTTCTCCAAGGCCTCTCCTCAGGAATCTGAGCTTTGGCACAGAAGGCTTGGTCATGTGAATCCTAGAAACATGAACCAGCTGATCCTTCATGGGTTAGTGAGAGGTCTGCCATTAAAGGAATTCAAATGTGATGACAACTACTCTGCTTGTTTAAAAGAAAGCAACATAAAGTATCATTCCCTCCAATAGAAGAACCAAAGTCCACTGCCTGCTTGCAATTACTGCATATGGATCTTTTTGGTCCAGTAAGACTGATGAGTATGGCAAAGAAAAATACTGTCTGGTAATTATGGATGATTATTCCAGATTTGTATGGACCTTCTTCTTACATTCAAAAGATGAGGCTGGTCAAATTATCATCTCCTTTGTGTTGCATGTGGAAAGCAGTATTCTCTTTCTGTCAAGTGTGTGAGGATTGATAATGGCACAGAGTTTAGATATCACACACTTGATGATTTTATTTCTCTAAGGGGATCAAGAGGCAGTTTAGCATTCCTAGAACTCCTGAACAAATGGGTGGTGAGGAGAAAGAACATGACCCTTATTGAAGCTGCAGTCAATGTTGGTTTGATTCTGATTGCCACTACCATTTGGGCTGAAGCTGTTAACACAGCTTGTTATGTACAAAAGAGTTTGGTAAATCAAAGGTTGATGAAGACTCCTATGAAGTTTACATCATTTGGCTCCTCTAATTTCTTCTAGAGCATTTGGGTGTCCCTGTTATATTCTCAACACAAAAGATTCACTTCAGAAGTTTTGAATCAAGTTGGATGCAGGTTACTTTGTTGGGTATTCCTCTACTTGCAGGCATACAGAGTTTTTAATTGCAGATCGAAGATTGTAGAAGAAACCTTGCATGTAAAGATTAATTATCTCCAAGGAGAAAATCCCACAAAATCCTGTGGAGTTATTTGATCTGGACATACTGAAATATGTTCCTTATCAGTCTCCAAATGTTGCAGGTTCTGTGAATCTATCTCTTCTGCAACATTTATCCATCCTGTGGTATCAATGTAATTTTTAGCGATCACTGCCTGAGTCTACTTAAACTTGATGTTCCTGTAGCTCATGTCAGGATCAGTGATCACAAGTTTGATGTATTAGAGCGTAACGCAGCGGAATAAGAACAAGAATTAGACAAATTGTAGCAAGAATTTGATACTCGTATGCATTAAGAACAAATACGGTTATAACGAGAGAATATTTTTCTGTAACAAGGAATGTTTCTATAATATCGAATATTTCTGATCAAATCATTCTACTTATTACAATAGGTTGACACTCTTTATATAGAGTGCAATCGCTGCTGTTATCACGGGAAAGTGACAACTGGCAGATCTATTACAAAAATAACTAACTCTTAACAAACTACTGAATGTTCACAACTACTGAGAACATATCAGAGTGTTAAGTACAAAATATGAAACTACTGATAAGAAACTACTGAAACTACAACGACTGAAGACAAGCTCTTCAGTCGTTTTACAAAACTACTGAAAACATAAACTACTGATGAGCACAACAACTGAAGAAGTATTCTTCAGCTGTTGTGTCAAACTACTGAACAGATAAAACATAAAACTACTGAAAGGTAAACCGTCACAACTACTGAAGAAGACCTCTTCAGCTGTTGTGACAACGTCTGATACTTTGGTCTTCAGCACTTGTGTCTTCAGACTTTGTCTTCAGCACTTGTGTCTTCAGACTTTGTCTTCAGCACTTGTCTTCAGACTTTTCTTCAGCACTTGTGTCTCAGACTTTGTCTTCAGCACTTGTCTTCAGACTTTGTCTTCAGCACTTGTCTTCAGACTTTGTCTTCAGCACTGTCTTCAAACTTTGTCTTCAGCACTTGTCTTCAGACTTTGTCTTCAGCACTTGTGTCCAGACTTTGTAATCAGCTGTTGTCTTCAGCTGTTGTGGTCTTCAGTAGTTGTTGTGACGTCTGTGGGACTTAAAGTTTTTTTGATCCGCTCATTGGTTCTTTTGGTCCAACAAACTCCCCTGAACCAATGCAGCCAAAACCTTAACTTTATTGAGGTCCCACTTATTGTTGGCAGAATGGTTGGTCTTTTTCCTTCTTGATCAGTTGAGAAGATGACCCATATAAGCACTGGCCTGGAATGAGTCTCTGATGATTTGGTTGGCAATGTATGGATGGGAGCTCTGTATTGGGAATTGGACACTGAGCTGTTCCCCCATCCATGAGACTCACTTCCCATGTATAAGCTTGTAGGATTCTCTGGTGTATGCTCTGAAGAAACTAATTTGTTTTCCATGGTCAGGTTCTCAGCTTCACCATCAAACAATCCTTCACGCCCATACAGCTCTGAGATGTACTTGGCCTGTTTGCCATTTTTGAGCTCAACTGTTGTAATCTGTCTGTATGCAAACTCATCAGGATGAGTCCCTTCAAGTAAGACTGAGCTCATTTTGTTTGAAGTTCTCAAGCCTCTTGTAGACTAACCCCTTTTTAATAACTCTGTTCTCTAACATCTTTTGGGGTGGCTGTTTAGTCTCATAGGCCTTCTTGAAATCTTCTACAATCTCCCAGGGTGATACTACAAGGACCACTGTGATCTCTTCATCTACGATCCTTTTTACTTGGCCCTTGTATCTCGAAGGAATGTCTTTCTTTACAATCCTGTGAGCCACCCTAGGATCAGGCCATACTCTCACCTTTTCCTTCTGATATTGAAATGTTTGGCAAGGGTGTACAACCTCAGAGCTTCTTTCTTCATACTAATTATTGATGAAGAAGCAGCATAAGTTTTGTCGATGCTTTTCAACATCTCATCGTCATGAAGCCTTTGCTGCTGCTCTTCTTCAATCTTTACTCTCACAGTTTCCATCTGTGAGGTGGGAGTGATGGGCATGGGTTTGGCTTTAGGCAATGTTAGGACTGCAGACAGAGGCAACCTATCTTCTTCCACATCATCCTCTTCTTCTTCTTCTTCTAGCCTCAACACCCTTCTCTTCTTCTTCTTGGTGCATCATCGGCTGTTGGTTTAGAGGGTAAGGGAGTTGGTTTTGTGGGTTGTGTTGTGGTTGTTTTGGAGAGGGAATGTTGACAGGCTGAGTTAGCATTTTAGAGGTGAGTGTGGCTTTTGAGTGTTTGGCTAGCTCAGTCCTGCTCCCTGCTCCTGCTTCATTCAAAGCTTCGACTACTAAACCCTTAGTGTATGCTTCAGACGAACAGATCTTGGAGGTTATGGCCAAGATACTGTCCCTGGTCCATGATTTAATCTCGATCAATGATCTCCCAAGATATTTTGCAATGAATCTGATCATGATCTCTAGTCTCTCTCTTTCTAATGCATCATAACTTGCCCATCTTGAGTTAATTTCTTCAACTTCAAGTCTCCTGATCTCTGAGTCAAGCTGTGCAGTATCGAACCCTTGTCTATACAGTTGATCAATAATGGCATCCATTGATTTACTATGTGTAGCATCTGCCATTTTGATCATCTCATCGAGTTGGAGTTCTTTCTCTTTCCTTCACCACCCTTCCTCTTCTTATATGTGACATGAAAGTCTTTGTGACTTTCACCCACTTGATCATTTTCGGTTCCCTTCACAGACTCTCTTCCTTCTCAGTTTCCTTTTCTTTCAGTTTGCTCTTCCTCTTTGCTTTCACTGACTGACTCTCCCCTTTTTGGTTGCATTGGTTGCAAGGGTTTGAGTAGCAGAAAGCCTGTGCTCACAATCTCCTCCACCAGGGGTTGTATGATTGAGGGAAGCCTCTCATCCATGGTTTTGATCACAATGTCTGTGATCATTGGGGTGATGAGAGGTAGGGTTTGCTGAAAGATAGCAACTGTTTGCTCAGAGGGTTCTGTCCCTGAGAAGCAGTGCCAGAAACAGAAGCTGGTGGCTGGGAGTTTTGAGTGGCTGAGTGTGTGGGAGACCTTCAGGTGAAGGTGCCATCTGTGGGTTTATGTGGTGGCAGATGGACTTGCTTCTTGAGAGAATTGGTCAAGTAGTCTTTGTAGTCTACTGACTTCTTCCTCAAGATTGTGTTCTGGGCCAGAACATCATAAAAGAAGCCCAGGTCATCATCAGCAGATGCTGAATCACCTGACCTCCTGCTTGTAGCAGGATGTACATGCACTGGGTGTAGACCAGTTTTAGCATGTGCCCCTTTTCTTGGAACTGGGGACTTCCAGCCTCAGGACTATGTCCTTCATCAGCTGTTGCCTCTAGTGAGGTCTTAGCTATGTTACCAGCGTCATTCTGATCATGTGCTGATTCAGAAGAGGTGGCAGCCTCACTAGATGTTCTAATCTCCATATCCACACTAGGAGATAGAACGTGTAAACCCCGGTGCTGTGAGTTGTCAGAAGCATGGTGATCCTCGTCCTCGATAGCTGTGGTTCTCCCCTTTGTTGGTGGTTGTTGGGGAGGAGGAGAGGCATGCAGCTGAGTCAGCACGTTTGCAATGATAATGGTTGGACTTTGGGGGGCGGTTGCATGGGAGATGGGGTAAAAGCAGTGTGCACCTGGGGAGAATGGTGCTCTTCAATGGCAATCTCCTCAAATGAGGAAGATCCCAGATTTGTGGGTACCCCTTCTGTGGTTGCTGCAGGCTCCTTTTGAGAGGAATCCTGAGCGGCTGTGGCTGGGAAGTCCTTGATACTGCTGGGGGTTTAACCAGCAAGTATAGCCTGCGTTGGTGTACAGGGCATCTTCAGGGGACTCATTCCCTGAGTAGCTTTTTGGGCTTTTTTTTTTGGTTTGGTGGGGACTTTGGATTTGAGGTGGTGGCTGTGGGTTCCAGCTGCGTGGGTTTTCGCAGCTTGGCAGCCATTTTCAGTGATTGGTCAGAGTTGTGCCGGGAGTATACTTCAGGCAATACAGCCATAGCAGGGACTCCCAGGCCAACAAGTCCCTCAGCTTGAAGCTGGTTTTCAATTATGGCCATTATGAACCGAGGATATAATATCCAACGGTTAGCAGTTGTTTTTGGGCCATATCCTTGAGCTCTAAAAATAGTATTTCAGAAAAATTTAAAGGTTGTTGCTCAAGGATGGAGTACATTACCTGTTGCCACCTTGTGGACATTTGATCCCATGATGAAGTCTTGGAGGCAAGGCATACATTTACCATATGAAATATGAGACGTTCGGCATCCGGGAAATGTTTCTTCAGTATGGTAGATGCACTCAGGTTACCCTGGTATCCATGGTGGGCAAATGATTGATCTGTTGTGCCCTTTGGATAACCAGTTGGGAAAGTGGCATCATCCAGATTAAGGGTTTGGCGAAGAGTGTCTGGAGTAATGACCACTTTTTGGCCATGGACAAACGATTGAAGAGACTCTGTGTCATTCTCCTCAGAGACCAGAGTGACGTTTGTCCAGAATTGGTTAAGGGATTCGGCATATATGGTGGGATTTACCAGAAAAGCCGTTTTGTAGGGTGACTGAACCATTAAATCAATGGCGTTGTGAAACTTGGTCCAGTATGGCGATTTGGTGAGATGTGCGACACAGTTGTGTCGTGGTTTTAGTTGCATGGTCGCCATTGATGAAGAGAGGGTAGAGAGTTTTTGAACGTTAGGTTTGAGAAGAGAAGATAAAACTCTGAAGGTGGGATAAGGTATTTAAAGGGTCGGGTTAGAAAACGACTGAAGGTTTTGGTGTGAGTCATCAGTTGTTGAACTACTGATGACGTGGTATTAACTTTCAGAGGTTTGAAAGGCTGACGTATTGGTGTGATCAGCATTGTTATAAGACAACTGAGACTTGGTTTAACCGTCAGACGTTGAAACAGCTGAAGTCTCTGATTTAGTCATCAGTAGTTATAAAACTACTGAAGACAGTTTTGACTTCAGGTGATGAAACAACTGAAGACTTGGTATTAGTCATCAGTAGTTGTGAAACTACTGAAGACAGTGGTTTTGTCAGCAGTTGTTGTAAACAGCTGAAGACTTGGTGTTAGTCTTCAGTAGTTGTAAACTACTGAAGACATAGTTTTGGCTTCAGTTGTTTTAATGAAACAGCAGTTGTAGAAACAACTGAAGAGTAATTACTCATCAGCTGTTTTCGTCAATTCATAGCTTTTCAGCTGTTTCACACTGTCCTCAACACTTACTCATCAGACTTTTCATCTGCTTTTCAGGTGTTTCATAGGACATCAGTAATCTGCATTTCTGACATCAGTAGTTGTAGCTGCATCAACTGTTGTGACTACATCAGCTGTTGTAGCTACATCAGCTGTTTTAACAGATAAAGTACTTCAGTACTGGTGAGGTATGTAGCCTTCAGTAGTTATAAAACTACTGAGGGTAAAAAAACTCATCAGTACTTATATGTGACAATAATGAACTAATGATCATCGTACTTGTGAGCTGAGATCATCAGTAGTTGTCACTTATTCTAGCTGCAGCATACCAAGCCTTAACACCAGGTTGTGGAAAGTTGAACTATCCAAAGGCTTAGTAAAAATGTCTGCAAGCTCATCAGCACTAGGAACAAATTTTGGATCAATCAGACCTTTTTCAAAACAATCTCTAATAAAATGGTGTCTGATTTCAATATGTTTAGTCCTAGAGTGCTGGACAGGATTCTTGACAATACAAAGAGCTGAAGAGCTGTCCATTAACAGGGGTCTTAGTCTCTGTTATGCCATAATCCAATAATTGGTTTTGAAGCCAGAGTACCTGAGATGTACAGCTTGCAGCGGCAATGTACTCTGCTTCAGCAGTTGATGTAGCAACTGAGGTCTGTTTCTTGCTCTGCCAAGAAATCAAGCAGTTGCCTAGGAATTGACATCCACCAGAAGTTGATTTCCTGGTCAACTTACACCCTGCATAGTCACTGTCAGAAAAAGCAACTAATTTACCAGAATGTCTAGTAGAATACCATAAACCTAGAATGGAGTGCCTTGCAGATATCTAAAGATCCTCTTGACTGCAATCAAATGAGACTCCTTAGGTGCAGCCTGAAATCTAGCACAAACACATGTAGCAAACATATATCTGGTCTAGAAGCTGTTAAATACATCAAGGACCCAATCATACATCTGTAAAGTGTTTCATCAACCACTTTACCTTTCTGATCTGTATCCAGTTGTGTGGTGCTGCACATGGGGGTAGAACAGGGCTTACAGTTTTGTAAATCAAACTTTTCCAAAAGATCTTTTGTGTATTTGGACTGATGAATGAAAATTCCATCAGCCTTTTGTTTGATTTGCAAACCCAGAAAGAACTGTAATTCTCCCATGGCACTCATTTCAAACTTCTGTTGCATCAACTTTGTAAAGGCATCACACAACTGTGGATCAGAGGATGCAAAATAATATCATCTACATAAATTTGAACAAGTAGATTATGCTGCCCAGCTTTCTTAATGAATAAAGTCTTATCTATGGAGCCTCTAGTGAAATTTTTTCCAGAAGAAAGTTTGATAATGTCTCATACCAGGCTCTAGGAGCTTGTTTCAACCCATAAAGAGCCTTATCAAGCTTATACACCCAATTAGGATGTTTATTGTCCTCAAAGCCTGGTGGTTGACATACATAAACCTCTTCTTTAATTTTCCCATACAAAAATGCACTTTTGACATCCATTTGAAAAACTTTAAGGTTTTGATAAGCAGCATAAGCTAAAAACAATCGAATTGCTTCCAGTCTGGCTACAGGGGCAAAGGTTTCATCATAATAATACCTTCTTCTTGTGCAAACCCCTGAACAACCAGTCTGGCCTTGTTCTTAACAATAAGCCCATTTTCATCAGTTTTGTTCCTAAACACCCATTTAGTGCCTATTGCACACTTACCTGGAGGTAGAGGAACCAGTTCCCACACTTGCTGTTTCTTGAACTGAAGAAGCTCAAGCTGCATGGCATCAACCCATCCATTGTCCTTTAAAGCAATGTGATAATTCTTTGGCTCTTGCTGACTGATGAAGAGAGCATAGAAGCAGAAATTTGACAATTGACTTCTTGTTGATACGCCAGCAGTGATATCACCAATGATTTGAGACATAGGGTGATTCTTCAGATCTTGATACACAATGAGATCTGTGCAAGTGTTTGTAGCAGGCTCAGCAGCAACAGATGGTGATGGTGAATCATTTCCTTGAAACCAATCAGTGGATGGTAATTCAAAGGAAGTTGAATTTGAAGAAATCTCATCAGCATTTGTTGTGGATGGTGCTACTGGAGCTACAGGACCATCAGGTCTAGCTGAATCAGGCAGTTGATCACTAAACCTGAAGAGGTGAGTACTGCTATCATCATCATCATCAGCACCAGCAGAACCACCAGGTGGTGAACTGTTGACAGGAGCAACAGCAGGAGTTTGATAAGGAACATATTGCAGTATGTCCAAATCAAATATCTCCACAGGGCTTTGTGGAATCTTGTCCTTTGGAGATTCATTAAACTTAACATGTAGAGTCTCTTCAACCATCTTTTTCTACAGTTGAAGACTCTGTATGCTTTGCAAGTTGATGAATAACCAACAAAGTACCCTGCATCCACCTTAGGATCAAATTTTTGGAGTTGATCCCGTGTGTTGAGAATGAAACAAGGACACCCAAATGCTCTGAAGAATGAAATTAGAGGGGCCAAATGATGAAGAACTTCATATGGAGTCTTCATCAACCTCTGATTTACTAGAACTCTATTCTGTACATAGCAAGCTGTATTGACAGCTTCAGCCCAAAAGTCATTGGCAGTCCAGAATCAGCCAACATGGACCTTGCAGCTTCAATAAGGGTCCTGTTCTTTCTCTCCACTACTCCATTTTGCTCAGGAGTTCTTGGGATGCTATACTGCCTCTTGATTCCCTTTGATAAGTAAAACTCATCAAGTGTGTGGTTTCTGAATTCAGTACCATTGTCACTCCTCACACACTTAACTGGTAGGGAATACTGCTTCTCAACGTGTAACACAAAGTTCATAATGGACTGCGCAGCCTCATCCTTTGAATGCAAGAAGAAAGTCCATACAAATCTGGAGTAATCATCCACAATTACCAGACAGTATTTCTTCTTAGCCATACTCATCACTCTCACAGGACCAAAGAGATCCATGTGAAGAAGCTGTAAGCAGGCAGTGGACTTAGGTTCTTCTATGGAGGGAAATGAAGCTTTGTGCTGTTTTCCTTTTAAACAAGCAGTGCAGTTATCTTCACACTTGAACTCCTTCATAGGCAGTCCCCTTACTAAACCATGGTTTATCAGCTGATTTATGTTTTTGAGATTAACATGACCCAGCCTTCTATGCCATAGAATAGATTCTTGAGGGGAAGCCTTGGAAAATAGGCAAGGATGGCCTTTGAGATCTATTTTCTTGGAAAGATCTAAGGCATACACTCTTCCTGTCCTGTTGGCCTTTAGGAGAGTGTGTTCATCCAACACCTTATCAATCAAACTTAGAACTTTGGATGACAGAATCCGACAGTTCTGACTGGTGAAAAGAGCAACATGGCCTTTGTCACACATTTGACTGACACTCAAGAGGTTGTACTTGAGATTTTCCACATGGTTAACATCATCAAACTTTATTTCCCCATTGGAAACAAAGCCTTTGCCGATGATGTAACCCTTTGCATCATTGCCAAATGACACAAACCCCTTCCTTCCTTGAGAGTAGTCATAAGAAGTGATCTGTTTCCTGTCATATGCATGGATCCTCCACTGTCTACATACCAGATGCCTCTGAGGTATGTTGAAGAACCCTGCAAAATACAACAAATTAGTTAGATTTTGAGACCCAAACTTTTTGGTCTTGGGCCTGTTCTCATCAACAGATGGTAAACTAACATGTTTGTTGGAAACAACAGCCTGAGAGGAAGAAACTGGTGAAGAAAAGGAATCCTTTGGCTTGGACCTCCTTTTCTGTGGTTTCAACATAGGAACATCTAATTGGTTAACTCTTCCCAATAGATGTTGAACCATCATAACCAGCTGTGTCTGATTTTGTGATAAGGCTTTCAGCTCTTCAGACACATTGGCATTGGAGTTTGATAAGTTCCTATGTTGCACCTTCTTCTTTTGAGCAATCTCAGCTGTTACCTGTTTAACCCCTTCCTTTTTGGATTTCTTTTTGGACTTAAGGGTTACAGGATTTGATGTTGCTGGTACAAATGTGGCTTCAAACTCAGTTTTCATTTTAAACATTTTCTCTTTACTTTCCTCTTTATGTTTGAGTTTGGATCCCCTTTTGTACCAACAATCATCTGTAAGATGATTGAACAAACCACATACTTCACATGGTTTCTTCTTCATCTTATGTTGATCATCAACTAAAGAGAATGAAACTACTGAAGACTTGCTCTTCAGTACTTTGGAAGCATTATTTGCTTTCTTGACTTCTCTTTAGTAGTCTTCAAACTCTTTCTACTGACAGTTTTCTTCTCTTCAGTGCTGACAGTAGTTGGAGTTTGAACTTCAGGTGTTAAATCTTGCTCTCCAGTCCTTTCAGGACTTCCAGAAATAGCTCCTGAGTTGATCATCTCTTTGATCATGTGAGTGTCAGCAGTGGAACCATCAACATCAGCTGATGGGTTCTGAGAGGGCTTAGTGCTGACTTCAACTTTTGATGATGCTCTATCAAAAAGTGAATCACATGATGAGGTGGATTGGTTATTGCTTTCTCCATCAGATTTCACTTCTGCTCTTGAAGCAAAATCTGTAGGAGGAGCAGTGTGATTATAACCAATACCAAACTTCACATTGGAAGCAGATTGCTTACTAAGAAGCATTTCAAAACCTTTGCATGATTGTACCCATCGATCACACTCTACCTGGGTGACTGCAAGGGTTTCTTTGAGACTTCTCTGGTCTCCAGAATAACCTCTAGCTTGGCCTTTTCATCATTTAATTGGCATTTAAGCTTATAAATCTCATCATTTTTACTATTAAGAGCAGACTCAAACTCAGCTTTTCTTTTGGAAATGGTTTTCTCAAACTCAAGTTTTTGATTTATTAATGCTACATTTGCCTCTCTAATGGAGACAAAGGCAGCAATGCATGATTCAGAACATAACTTGGCTTTAGCCTCTGAAGATACCTGAGTTACCTGTGAAGATGATGCATTTGAGCAGGAACCCTCAGTAGACTCCAGGGCCATGAGAGCCAGATTCCCAAAAGGACTGTCACCACTATGTTGACCAGCACCTGTGAACAGTTGTTCATGACCAGACATGTCATCCGGTAAACTGCTCCAGTCAACACTCCAGGGGTGAGAAGCTGTGTTGTTGAGGTTGAGGAGGTTGATGAGATTGAGATGGTTGAGGTTCGGTAGTGCATGAGGTTGTGGTACTATAGGAACTTGAACTTGATTTGACTGTGGCATGTAATAACAAGGGTAAGGATATGGCATTTGACCCTGAGGAACAAATATGCAGGAGATTGTGGTTGAGAATGATGACTAGAATTGACAGGGTTGCCCTCTGTGTTGTTGACTATTGCCAGGGAAAGTCACAAAAGGTGCAGAGGAATTAGATCCAGATGATTTGCATTCTCTAGCAAAGTGTCCAAGCCTGTGGCATTTGTGACACTTCAACTTACTCTTGTCAAAACCAACTTTGGTTTTGCCAGAGAGTCCTGGGAACTTTCTTCCAGTTCTTTTGTAGAACTTCTGAGATCTGATATTTATCAAGGCCATTTGGCTCAAAATATCCATCTTCTAAGTCATCATCAGCAATCCCCTTGAGATCATCCATGATGAAGCATAGATTGTCATTATTACACCCAGTAAACTGACTATCAACACTCACAAACGCAGAATCAGAAGTGTTTGAGGAGAAATCAATATGCTCATCATACTGGCATTCAGATGAAGCATATTCTAACTCATGACCAACCAAGGCAGTGTTGCCTGGTACAAAGTCTTCAGTGAGCTTTCCAGATGAAGACAGTTTTCGTTTCTGTTCTATCTCTCTCTCAAATGTGAGCAATTTCCCATGGAGTTGGGTGAGAGATAGTTTGTCCAAATTTGCACTAGAGCGTAGGACAATAGTATATGTGTCCCATCTCTCAGGCAGTGATCTGAGAAATCTGTTATTCATCTGGATATTGGTGTACTCAAGTTTGACCATTTTTAATTCAGAGATCAAACAAGAGAACCGCTCAAACTGTTGAGTCAGTGTCTCACCCTTTCTATGAGAGAATGTCTCGTATTGTTGGGCAAGGATTTCTCTATTATTTGCCAAGACCTCATCTGTTCCTCCAAATTGTTCTTTCAAGGCATTCCAGGTCATGGGCAGTTTCATGATGCATTAGCCCAGAATAGATTTCATTGGGCAGTGCCATGGCCAGAATTCCATGGGCTTTTGCATCAATCTCAAACAATTTCTTATCCTCATCTGAGTATTGCTCCTTCCTCTTCGGAACCATTTGATTGGTTTCGGGTTATTCACCATAGGCTTGTGTGGACCATGTACCACTGATGTCCAACAACCTGCGCTGTTAACAGACAGGTGATGGAGCATTCGTCGTTGCCATATGTTATACTCATTCCTAACCAGCATTGGAGGCTTGGTTGAGGAACCAGTATTGTGAGGATCATTGGAAGGAGTAGTCATTTTCAGTCCAAATACAATTTAATTCAAGCTTTTAAACGTTTTTACATAGACCACAACAGACTCAATGAAAACCAAGAGAAAATCTCAGGATGAATGACCAGAAACACAGAAAATTCAATCTCTATAACCGTTTCTTGCAAAAAAAATGCTAATTCAATCAAACTTGGATCTTGAATAGCAGTTTCAATGATCAATTATTAGATCGATCAATGATTAACCTGCTCTGATACCATTTGTCAGGATCAGTGATCACAAGTTTGATGTTAGAGAGCGTAACGCAGCGGAATAAGAACAAGAATTAGACAAATTGTAGCAAGAATTTGATACTCGTATGCATTAAGAACAAATACGGTTATAACGAGAGAATATATTTCTGTAACAAGGAATGTTTCTATAATATCGAATATTTCTGATCAAATCATTCTCTTATTACAATAGGTTGACACTCCTTATATAGAGTGCAATCGCTGCTGTTATCACGGGAAAGTGACAACTGGCAGATCTATACAAAAATAACTAACTCTTAACAAACTACTGAAATGTTCACAACTACTGAGAACATATCAGAGTGTTAAGTACAAAATATGAAACTACTGATAAGAAACTACTGAAACTACAACGACTGAAGAACAAGCTCTTCAGTCGTTTTACAAAACTACTGAAAAAAATAAACTACTGATGAGCACAACAACTGAAGAAGTATTCTTCAGCTGTTGTGTCAAACTACTGAACAGATAAAACATAAACTACTGAAAGGTAAACCGTCACAACTACTGAAGAAGACCTCTTCAGCTGTTGTGACAACGTCTGATACTTTGGTCTTCAGCACTTGTGTCTTCAGACTTTGTCTTCAGCACTTGTGTCTTTAGCACTTGTCTTCAGACTTTGTCTTCAGCACTTGTCTTCACTTGTCTTCAGCACTTGTCTTCAGACTTGTCTTCAGCACTTGTCTTCAGACTTTGTCTTCAGCACTTGTCTTCAGACTTTGTCTTCAGCACTTGTCTTCAGACTTTGTCTTCAGCACTTGTCTTCAGACTTTGTCTTCAGCACTTGTCTCAGACTTTTGTCTTCACACTTGTGTTCAGACTTTGTCTTCAGCACTGTGTTTCAGACTTTGTAATCACTGTTGTCTTCAGCTGTTGTGGTCTTCAGTAGTTGTTGTGATGTCTGTGGGACTTAAGGTTTTCTGATCCGGCTCATTGGTCTTTTGGTCCCACACTAAGAAATTTACCTTCGAAAGCCATTTTGAAATATCTTCCGAACTTAATACTTGCTCAGACACTTATATGTTTTCATGGACAATTTTCTTCTGAAGAGCAAATTAACTCTCTGAAGCTATGTTCCTTTGAACAAGCATTCAGTTTTTGGTTTTTCTTCCGAAGAAAACTTTTCAACACTCTTAGGAAAATCTTCCGAAGTAATTTTAAGCTTCTGAAGCTTTTTAATTTAAAACTTCTGAAGTACTTTTACCTTCGAAAGCTTTTTGACTCCAAGAAACTACCTCTTTGAGAAAAGCAAACATACTTTTTCAAGGTGGGACTGACATCACGGATTTCAAAGTTTATCCTCGTTCATTAACTTTGTCTTAAATCCTTTTTCACATATAAACTCAACGTTTCCCCTCTTTCTATCATCTCCTTCTTCCTCCAAACCTAAACCCCAAATCTCTCTCTAAAATAAATTTGTTCATCTTCTTCATCCTTAGCTTCCTCAAAAATGGTCACCTTAATCCAGAAATGACCTAAACTTCTCCATGCAGTTACACAGGAAACACAATTAGGTTGCTCTGTTACACTCTGAAAAGATCCTCATTTTTAAGAGGTTTGCTGTTTCTTGACTCTGTCCAACTACTTCACCTCCCTAACCATTGATCCTTCACTATGAGGATCATCTGCTTGCATTCTGGAAGACCTGCCAAGATGTCATTATGGATAGGGAGAAGGCACTGTCTGCCACAGTGCAGGGGAGAACAGTCTTCATCACTCCGGCCATCATCACACTCATCTTCAGCTGGATGATGAAGAAGGTGAGTGTGTCTTCCCCAAGATTATGTTAACCAGTCCTTTGAGCAGATGGGCTATAAGGGAGATTTCTCTATAAAAACCCCCAATGGAAATTCCTGCTCCATGTGGTTATCCACAGCTTGTTAAACAAGCATGGTGGATGGGACCGATTCCTGAGGACCTCTCCTTCATTGTTCATGGATGGTTCAGGGGGTTAAGTTCAGGTACTCTCAGTTTTTTATAAAATTTACTTGCAAACTTGGACTCCTTAGAATACTACATGTTCCCTAGATATGTTCAACACATTCTTAACTGTGAACTAGGCTCATAGTTAAGGGGAACAGGTAATATTCTTAAATTGGGACAGATGAAGCCCGACATCTTTAAAATCTTGAGAAAGCACACTGTTGGCTTCTCTGGGGTAGAAACAGACCTTGTCCTAAATATGTTAGAGCTTATTGCTCAAGGTGACAACCTAACAGCACCAGCTAGTGTTGAACCCACACCTTCTACTTCCCAACCACCTCAACAGCCACAAATCACCCTCACCTACCAAAGAAAACACAAATGAAACCCTACACATACTATTCAGTCTATGCAGGTCCCCATATACTCACCCACATAGGAGAAGTGGACACTGGACTCCCACTTCCCCGAGGAGCAGACCACTCCCATTACTTCTATGAGTAGTGTTGAGGTTCCTCATGCTCAGCTTGATGAGCTCACAAGCCCAAATGCCTTAAGCCTTCACTCTGAGTCTCAACACTCAAGTGAATAACCTTTAGGGGACAGTTACCATCCCCAACCTTTGGACTTAAACCAACCAATCCCCAACCTTGACTTCTATACTAATGAATATTTAGGTTTCAGTGAGTACCATGAGTCTCTCTTCTTTTCCCCTATCAAAGAGAGATGAGTGCTCCTGAGTCTCCTATATCTCTGCCGATATCAGTCAACCACTATTGAGGTGGACACTTCTGAACCTATTCAGAATATCCATATGTAAGAGGCCCTCACTTTTGCAAGTGATTCCATCATTAAGACCTCAACCATGGAAACTCAGCCCTTGACACCTCAACTAAGGTGCTAGTGACAGAGGAAATCAAAGCAAAGAACCTGAAGTTGGTGATTAGAGAGAGGACTCTACTCCAATCATCTCATCCCCCAATGATTTTCTAATGAAGATGAGGGGAATTTGAGACTAGTGGTGCAAAACTATCTAAACATGCACATATTTAGACTTTAAGGTCAGTCATCTTGAATCTAAAGTGACTACTTGCAAAACAGGGTCAATGATGAGCAACTTGAGATTTCTTATGTTAAGGAAATCTTGCTGGGAGAACTTAAGAGGAGCTCAACTAGGAACACAAGAACCTGTGGATATGATTGACCTAACTCCTAGCTCACATATGCAAGAGGGTGATGGTACCAAAAGGGGGAGAAAGTCATTACAGTCACAAACCGGAGAGTTCTTCAGAGTGTTGGACATTGAGGACTCACCATCCCACTTGCAATTGTGCATACTCAGCAACTTCCTTAAGTTCATATTGATGTGGACCTCCATAGACTCCTACATACAGAGTCATTTGAGGAGGAATACCAAGGGCTATGTCATCTCCACCAACTTTAAATCACATCATTTGGTGGAGATATGATGAAGCAGAAGAGCCCTCATCATTCGTAGAGTTCAAGGACAACAAGAGGTCTTCAATTTTCAGCCCACAACTTCTATGAAGGTTTGGATCTATCAACAATCAGACAAGCTGATAGGCTAGCTAAAAGAAATCAAGACATGATCACTATATAGTTCAGCTTTAGAGGAGACTAAGGCAATCAGGCAATGTCATCGATCAATTAGATGTTGAGGCAGACCCTAAGATTAGTTTTCATAAGGGAAAACTTGACTGAAGGCCCAGTGGCCGAACCAGAGAGTTTGTCTTATCATCATCAACTACTGTAGGGATTCATACCCTTTTTGAGACCCTGCTGGTGAAGGTGCATCTCAACCTCTCTCTGGCGAGAGCTTGGAGGCTACACCAAGCAATGAAGGCCAAGCTCTCTCCACCCTGAGTCACAAAGGGCTGAGCGTACAACGGGAAAGAAAGATGACTTCTGAGGAGATTGGGAGGAGAGAGAGAGAGAGAGAGAGAGAAGAGTAAAATGAAGCTGAGGGGAGAAAGTTCCTCTACTGTGTCTACAAGACTCATGGAACTACTATCAGGGCTGCCCCCGGACGCAGCACTCAGGATGATGACTTGAGGGTAGCCAGGATAAATTACTTGTAGACCGGGAACTATGACATTGATAGTGTCATTTCTCTCCCCTTAGAGGAGTTGAATGATCAATTATTAGATCGATCAATGATTAACCTGCTCTGATACCATTTGTCAGGATCAGTGATCAAGTTTGATGTATTAGAGCGTAACGCAGCGGAATAAGAACAAGAATTAGACAATGTAGCAAGAATTGATACTCGTATGCATTAAGAACAAATACGGTTATAACTGAGAGAATATGTTTCTACAACAAGGAATGTTCTATAATATTGAATATTTCGATCAAATCATTCTATATTAAATAGGTTGACACTCCTTATATAGAGTGCAATCGCTGATGTTATCATGGGAAAGTGACAACTGGCAGATCTATTACAAAAATAACTAACTCTTAACAAACTACTGAAATGTCACAACTACTGAGAACATATCAGAGTGTTAAGTACAAATATGAAACTACTGATAAGAAACTACTGAAACTACAACGACTGAAGAACAAGCTCTTCAGTCGTTTTACAAAACTACTGAAAAACATAAAACTACTGATGGCACAACAACTGAAGAAGTATTCTTCAGCTGTTGTGTCAAACTACTGAACAGATATAAAACATAAAACTACTAAGGTAAACCATCACAACTAATAAAGAAGACCTCTTCAGCTGTTGTGACAACATCTGATACTTTGGTCTCAGCACTTGTGTCTTCAAACTTGTCTTCAGCACTTGTGTCTTCAGACTTGTCTTCAGCAACTTGCTTCAGACTTTGTTTTAGCACTTGTCTTCAGACTTTGTCTTCAGCACTTGTGTTCTTCTGACAGGATCAGTGATCACAAGTTTGATGTTTATCAGAATGTAAGCAGCGGAACGGAATACACAAACGAATTAGACAAATTGTAGCAAGCAAACAATATATGTAAGCGTTAAGATCGCATACGGTTATAGGGAGAGAATATGAATTTCTGATTTCTAGGAATGTTTATAGATGGAGAATATTTCTAATCAAATCAATCAAACATTCCATTCAATTGCTCATATCGCCTCAATGATTACAATGGTTGTCACTCCTTATATAGAGTGCAACAGTCACTGCTGTTATCACGGAAAGTGACAACTGGCAGATCCAATACAGAAATAACTAAATCTTAACAAACTACTGAAATGTTCACAACTACTGAGAACATATCAGCAAGTTAAGTACAAAAATAAAACTACTGAAACTACAACGACTGAAGAACAAGCTCTTCAGTCGTTTTACAAAACTACTGAAACAAAGAAAATAAAACTACTGATATCACAACTACTGAAGAAGTACTCTTCAGCAGTTGTGACAAACTACTGAGGCTTCAGTACTTGATCTTCAGACTTTGACCTTCAGGCGTTTCATCAGCTGATGACTTCAGTAGATATCATCAGCTGATGTCTTCAGTCTTTGTCTTCAGACTTTGTACATCAGTTGTTGATCTTCAGCACTTGTGAACTCTTCAGCTGTTGTCTTCAGTACTTTGGTCTTTCAGCTTCAGCACTTGTGTTCTTCAGCTGTTGTACTTCAGCACTTTGGTTCTTCAGCAGTTAAGGTCTTCAGCACTTGATCTTCAGCTGTTGAAGTCTTCAGCACTTGTCAAACTACTGATGAGGCTTTCAGCAGTTGTTGTGATACCGTGTGGGACTTAGAGGTTTTCTGATCTTGGCTCATTGGTTCTTTTGGTCCACAAACTCCCCTGAACCAATGCAGCCAAAACCTCTAACTTATTTAAACTCCCACTTATTGATGGCAAAAATGTTGGTCTTTTTCCTTCTTGATCAGTAGAGAGAAGATGACCCATGTACGCTCCGGCCTGGGAAGAACCTCAAATATTTGTTTGGCAGAGTATGAATGGGAACTCTGTTTTGGGGAACTGGACACAGAGTTGTTATCCCATTCATGAGATTCACTTCCCCATAATGAGTCTGTATGACTCACGGACATAGGCCTCAAGGAGAACAATTGTTCCTCTTGAGAGAGTTCTTCAGCTCCTCCTTCGAAGAAGAACTCTGGACCATAGTACTCTGATAAGTACTTCATGGTCCTGCCATTTTTCAGCTCCACCGTAGTTACCTCCCTGTATACAAATTCATCCGGATGGTTGCCTTCAAGGAGTAACTGGAGCTCATTCTTTTGGATGTCTTCAAGTTTTGTATAACAACCCCTTCTTAATCATCTTGTTTTTAGTAAGGCTTGAGGTGTCTTCTTTGCTTGGTGAGCTTTCTTGAATTCATCAATGATTTCCCAAGGTGAGACTACAACGGCCAACATGATGGTAGATTTATTGTTTTTCGTACTTGGCCGTTGTATCTGTGTGGGATAGTTCTTTTATGGATTCTAGAACTCACCCTGGGGTCTGGCCATACTCTCACTCTCTCCCTCTGATACTGAAAGGTGTGTCTGAGAGTGTACAGCCTTGAGCATGCCCTTTCATGGCTTGAATAGATGATGACTGAGGAAATTCCTTGTCAACCATCTTCAACAGTTGCTCATCGTGCTGTTTCTGCTGTTCTTCTTCTTCTATTTTGACTCTGACCATTTCCCTTTGAGAGTCGGGTGTGATCATGGATTGACTCTGGGGCTTTGGTAGCTTCAGAACAGCAGAGAGTGGCAGACTATCATCTTCATCCTCTTCTTCTGCTTCTTCTTCCATCCTCAGCACCCTTCTCCTTCTACGGGGTACATCACTGGATGATGGTTGGGTTGGTGAAGGGATTGGTTTTGAAGAGAGAGGATGTTTGGATTTTGGCTTAGAGGTTGTTGGGAGATTTGAGGGATAGGATCTGTTTGAGTGGGTGGAAGGGAAGGTTGATCTAGCATCCTTGTAGTTAATTTTGCTTTTGTAAGTTTAGCCATCTCTAACCTTTTGCCAGCCCCAGCCTCATCAAGGGCTTCCACAATGATCCCTTTGTTGAATTGCTCAGACAGACAGATTCTAGTGGCTATAGCCAGAATGCTGTCCCTGGACCATGCGCGGATCTCCATTAATGATCTTCCAAGTATTTGGCAATAAAGCGGATCATTTATTTCAAACCTCTCTTTCTCAAGAGCATCGTACCCTGCCCATCGGGTTTGTATCTCTTGTACCTCTAACCTTCTGATCTCACTGTCCAGTGTAGCTGTGTCAAACCCTGCCTGAATAGTGGTCAATTATCTTATCCATGGAGCGGCTGTGTGTGGTGTCAGCTTCTTTGACCAGCTCCTCCAAGGATTTTTTCTTCAGCAGTATGATCATCAGCACTTCTCTTCTCTTGTACGTGAGCAGAGGTTGCTTTTCTTGTTTCTCTCTTCCTCAGATCTTTCCTCTTTCTATCTTTCACTGCAGTACCTCCCTTTTTGGTTGCATTGGAGGAAGGGTTGGTACCGCAGGAAAGAGTCTTGTGGACAGCAGCATCAACCAGGGGCTGTAATGTTGAGGAAAGCCTCTCATCAAGGGCTTTGATCACTATATCAGTGATTATGGGGGTGATAAGAGGGAGGGAGTTTCGGAGGATAGCACCTATTTGCTCAGGAGGGTTCTGTTCCTGAGAGTAGGGCCTGAAGCAGAGGCGGGTGGTGGATTTTGGGGTGGCTCTGTGTTTGGGAAACCTTCAAGGAAGGTGCCATCTGTGGGTGTATGAGGGTGGCAGATGGACTTGCATCCTGAGACGTCTTGGCCAGCAGCTCTTTGAGTCTGCTAACCTCATCCTCTAGAATGGTGTTTTGAGCAACTACATCGAAGAAGAAGCTCAGGTCATCATCAGTTGATACTGAATCACCTGACCTCCTGCTTAGAGCAGGATGAACATGCACTGGGTGTAGACCAGTTGGTGCATGTGCCCCTTGTGCTTGGTACTGGGGACTTCCAGCCTCAGGACAATGTCCATCATCAGCTGTTGCCTCTAGGGAGGTCTTAGCAATGTTACCAGCCTCACTCTGGTCATGTGCTGAGTCAGAGGAGGTGGCAGCCTCACTAGATATTCTAAGCTCCTTCTCTACACCAGGAGATAGAATTGGGAAACCCCTGTGCTGTGGGTTCTCAGATGCACTGTGTCCTCCCCCTCAATTGTAGAGGTATCCCAGTTGGAAGTGGTTTCTGGGGAGGGGGTGAGGAGTGCAATTGAGTCAGCACTTGTGCAATTATTAAGGTGGGGCTGTGAGGGGCGGTTGTTTGGGTACAGGGGTAGAAGCAGTGTGCACCTGGGGTGGATGGTGCTCTTCAATGGCAATCTCCTCAAGTGAGGAAGATCCCAGATAAGTAGGTGCCCTTGGGTTGCTGCAGGCTCCTGTTGAGAGGAAGCCTGAGCGGCTGTGGCTGGAGGAGTCATGGTATCCACTAGGGGGTTTGGACTAGTGGATATATCCTGCGTTTGTTGTGCAGGAGCATCCTCAGGGGACTCAATTCCCTGAGTAGCCTTTTTGGGTTCTTTTTGGTGGGTTTGGTGGGGACAGTGGATTTGGAGGAGGTGGCTGTGGGTTCCAGCTGCGTGGGTTTTCGCAGCTTGGCAGCCAGTTTGAGTGTCCGGTCGGAGTTGTGCCGGGAGTATACTTCTGGCAAAACAGCCGTAGCAGGGACTCCCAAGCCAACAAGTCCCTCAGCATTAAGCTGGTCTATTATAATGGCCATTATGAACCGTGGATAGAGTATCCAACGGTTGGCAGTTAGTTTTTGAGCCATATCTTTGAGCTCTGAAAATATTAATTCTGAAAAGTTCAGTGGTTGTTGCTCAAGGATAGAATACAATACCTGCTGCCATTTGGTGGACATTTGATCCCAAGACGATGTCTTAGGGGCCAAACATACATTGACCATATGAAAGATCAGGCGCTCAGCGTCATTAAAGTGTTTCTTCATGATGGTGGTGGCACTGAGATCACCTTGATATCCATCCGAGCAAATGAGAGATCTATAGTGCCCTTCGGATATCCAGCAGGAGAGGTAGCATCACTCAGTTGAAGAATTTACGGATTGTTGCAGGAGTAATCACTACTTCGTTGTTGTTGACGACTGACGGAGGGATAGTGTGTTGCTCTCCTCAGTAGTAACATTAACGTTCATCCAAAATTGTTCAAGGATTCGACATGTAAAACGGGGTTCAGAAGGAATGCCTTGTTGTATTGGGACTGGACCATAAGATCGATAGCAGTCTCGAACTTAGTCCAGATCGGCGATTTTGTGAGGTAGGCAACACAGTTGTGTCGCGGTTTAATTTGCATAGACGCCATGGAAATTTGTTGGAGAGGAACGTTAGGTTTGAAGAAGATAAAGCATGGAGAGCTCAGTTAAGGGTATTTATAGGGTACGGGTGATGAAACCCTGAAGGATGTGGTGTTAGTCATCAGTAGTTTTAAACGACCGTTGACATGGTATTATCCTTTCAGACGTTGAAACAGCCGAAGTCGCGGTGTTAGGCATCAGTAGTTTAGAAAACTACTGAAGACCGTGTTTTGACTTCAGGTGATTGAAACAACTGAGGACATGGTGTTTGTCATCAGTAGTTATGAAACTACTGAAGACCGTGGTTTGACTTCAGGTGATTGAAACAACTGAGGACATGGTGTTTGTCATCAGTAGTTATGAAACTACTGAAGACAGTGTTTTGTCATCAGCTGTTGTAAACAACTGAAGACTGGTATTGGTCATCAGTAGTTATAAAACTGCTGAAGACGTGGTTTTGCTTCAGTTGTTTAAAATGAAACAGCAGTGTACAAACGACTGAGGAGAAAGTTCTCTTCAGTTGGTTTCGTCAATTCTTAGCTTTTCAGCTGTTTCAAACTGTCCTCAACCATTCATCAGTCTTTATGGCTGATTTCAGTGGTTTCATAGGACATCAGTACTTATCTGTTTTACTGATTTCAGTAGTTATGACTGCATCAGTAGTTGTAACTACTTCAGTAGTTTAGAACAGATGAAGTACTTCAGTACTTGTGAGAACTTTTAGCCTTCAGTAGTTATAAAAATTACTGAGGTTAAAAGAGCTCATCAGTACTTATATGTGACAGACACTCATGATCATCAATATGAATTACTGAGATCATCAGTAGTTGTCACCTATTCTAGCTGCAGCATACCAAGCCTTAACACCAGGTTTTGGAAAGTTGAACTATCCAAAGGCTTAGTAAAGATGTCTGCAAGCTCATCAGCACTGGGCACAAACTTAGGATCAATCAGACCTTTTTCAAAACAATCCCTTATAAAATGATGTCTGATCTCTATATGTTTGGTCCTAGAGTGCTGGACTGGATTTTTGACAATGCAAAGAGCTGAAGCACTATCCATTAACAATGGAGTCTTAGTCTCTGTAATGCCATAATCCAAAAGTTGGTTTTGAAGCCAGAGTACCTGAGATGTACAGCTTGCAGCAGCAATGTACTCTCTTCCGCAGTGGATGTAGCAACTGAGGTCTGTTTCTTGCTCTGCCAAGAAATTAAGCAGTTGCCTAGGAATTGGCATCCACCAGAAGTTGATTTCCTGGTCAACTTACACCCTGCATAGTCACTGTCAGAAAAGCAACTAATTTACCAGAATGGTTTGTAGAATACCATAAACCTAGAGATGGAGTGCCTTGCAGATATCTAAAGATCCTCTTGACTGCAATCAAATGAGACTCTTTAGGTGCAGCCTGAAATCTAGCACAAACACATGTAGCAAACATAATATCTGGTCTAGAAGCTGTTAAATACATCAAGGACCCAATCATACATCTGTAAAGTGTTCATCAACCACTTTACCTTTCTGATCTGAGTCCAGTTGTGTGGTGCTGCTCATGGGAGTAGAACAGGGCTTACAGTTTTGTAAATCAAACTTTTGCAAAAGATCTTTTGTATATTTGGATTGATGAATAAAAATTCCATCAGCCTTTTGTTTGATTTGCAACCCCAGAAAGAACTGTAATTCTCCCATGGCACTCATTTCAAACTTCTGTTGCATCAACTTTGTAAAGGCATCACACAACTTTGGATCAGAGGATGCAAAAATAATATCATCTACATAAATTTGAACAAGTAGATTATGCTGCCCAGCTTTCTAATAAATAAAGTCTTGTCTATGGAGCCTCTAGTGAAATTGTTTTCCAGAAGAAAGTTTGATAATGTCTCATACCAGGCTCTGGGAGCTTGTTTTAACCCATAAAGAGCTTTATCAAGCTTATACACCCAATTAGGATGTTTGTTGTCCTCAAAGCCTGGAGGTTGACATACATAAACCTCTTCTTTAACTTTTCCATACAAAAATGCACTTTTGACATCCATTTGAAAGACTTTAAGTTTTTGATAAGCAGCATAAGCTAAAAACAATCGAATTGCTTCCAGTCTGGCTACAGGGGCAAAGGTTTCATCATAATCAATACCTTCTTCTTGTGCAAACCCCTGAACAACCAGTCTGGCCTTGTTCTTAACAATAAGCCCATTTTCATCAGTTTTGTTCCTAAACACCCATTTAGTGCCTATTGCACACTTACCTGGAGGTAGAGGAACCAGTTCCCACACTTGCTGTTTCTTGAACTGAAGAAGCTCAAGCTGCATGGCATCAACCCATCCATTGTCCTTTAAAGCAATGTGATAATTCTTGGCTCTTGCTGACTGATGAAGAGAGCATAGAAGCAGAAGTTTGACAATTGACTTCTTGTGATACTCCAGCAGTGATATCACCAATGATTTGAGACATGGGGTGATTCTTCAGATCTTGATAATGAGATCTGTGCAAGTGTTTGTAGCCGTTTCAGCAAGCAACAGATGGTGATGGTGAATCATTTCCTTGAAACAATCAGTGGATGGTAATTCAAAGGAAGTTGAATTCGAAGAAATCTCATCAGCATTTGTTGTGGATGGTGCTACTGGCGCTACAGGAACATCAGGTCTAGTTGAATCAGGCAGCTGATCACTAAACCTGAAGAGGTGAGTACTGCAATCATCATCATCATCAGCAGTACCACCAGGTGGTGAACTGTTGACAGGAGCAACAGCAGGAGTTTGATAAGGAACATATTGCAGTATGTCCAGATCAAATAACTCCACAGGACTTTGTGGAATCTTGTCCTTTGGAGATTCATTAAACTTAACATGTAGAGTTTCTTCAACCATCTTTGTTCTGCAGTTGAAGACTCTGTATGCTTTGCAAGTAGATGAATAACCAACAAAGTATCCTGCATCCACCTTAGGATCAAATTTGTGGAGTTGATCCTTTGTGTTGAGAATAAAACAGGGACACCCAAATGCTTTGAAAAATGAAATCAGTGGAGCCAAATGATGGAGAACTTCATATGGAGTCTTCATCAACCTCTGATTTACTAAAACTCTATTTTGCACATAACAAGCTGTGTTGACAGCTTCGGCCCAAAAGGTCAATGGCAAACCTGAGTCAGCCAGCATGGACCTTGCAGCTTCAATGAGGGTCCGTTTCTTTCTCTCCACTACTCCATTTTGTTCCGGAGTCCTTGGAATGCTGAACTGCCTTTTGATTCCCTTTGAGAGATAGAAGTCATCAAGTGTATGATTTCTGAACTCAGTCCATTATCACTCCTAATACACTTGACTGGAAGGGAATACTGCTTCTCAATGTACAGCACAAAGTGGATAATCTTCTGAGCAGCCTCATCCTTTGAATGTAGAAAGAAAGTCCATACAAATCTGGAGTAATCATCCACAATTACCAGACAGTATTTCTTCTTTGCCATGCTCATTACTCTCACAGGACCAAATAGATCCATATGCAGTAATTGCAAGCAGGCAGTGGACTTGGACACTTCAATAGGAGGAAATGAGACCTTGTGCTGTTTCCTTTTAAACAAGCAGTGCAAGTTTCATCACAGTGGAACTCCTTTATTGGTAAGCCTCTGACTAAACTATTGTGGCTAAGCTGATTCATGTTTTTGAGATTAACATGACCAAGCCTCCTGTGCCATAGTTTAGATTCTTGAAAAGAGGCTTTGGAAAATAGGCAAGGATTACCTTTGAGATCTATCTTCTTAGAGAGATCTAATGCATACACTCTTCCTGTCCTGTTGGCTTTCAGGAGAGTGTGATCATCCAACACCTTGTCAATCACGGGCAAAACTTTGGATGACAGAATCCTACATTTTTGACTTGTGAAAAGGGCAACATGGCCTTTATCACACATTTGACTGACACTCAAGAGGTTGTACTTGAGATTTTCCACATGATTAACATCATCAAATTTGATTTCTCCATTGGAGACAAAGCCCTTACCGATGATGTAACCCCTAGCATCATTGCCAAAAGAGACAAATCCCTCTTTCCTTGAGAGTAGTCATGAAGAAGAGAGATGTTCCCAGTCATGTGCATGATCCCCCACTGTCTACATACCAGATGCTACTTTGGCATGTTGAAGAACCCTGCAATAATAAACAATCAGTTAGTTTTAGAGACCCAAACCTTTTTGGTTTTGGGCCTGGTCTCATCAATAGATGGTAAACTAGCATGTTTATTTGTAACAACAGCTTGAGAGGAAGAAGATGGTGCAGAAGAGAGTCCTTTGGCTTAGACCTCCTTTTCTGTGGTTTCAACATAGGAGAATCTAGTTGGTTAACTCTACCCACAGATGTTGTACCATCATCACCAGCTGTGTCTGATTTGTGATAAAGCTTTCAGCTCATCAGACACATTGCTAGTGGAGTTAGATAAGGTCCTATGTTGACCTTCTTCTTTTGAGCACCCTCAGCTGTCACCTGTTTAACTCCTTCCTTTTTGATTGCTTTAAGGACTTAAGGGTTACAGGATTGTGATGTTGCTGAACAAATGTGTCTCAAACTCAGTTTTCATTTTTACCATTTTCTCATTAATTTCTTCCTTTTGTTTGAGTTTGGAACCTCTTTTGTACCAACAATCATCTGTAAGATGATTGAACAAACCACATACTTCACATGGTTTCTTCTTCATCTTAGGTTGATCATCAACTAAAGATGGTGAAGCAACAGAAGACTTGTTCTTCAATGCTTTGGAAGCATTGGTTGCTTTCTTGAGCATCTTTAGTAGTCTTCAAACTCTTTCTACTGCCAGTTTTCTTCTCTTCAGTACTGACAGCAGTTGAAGTTTGAACTTCAGGAGTTGAATCCTGCTCTCCAGTCCTTTCAGGACCTTCAGGATTGACTCCTGAGTTGATCAACTTATTGATCATGTGAATGTCAGCATTTGGACCATCAACATCAGCTGATAGGTTCAAAGAGGACTTGATACTGACTGCTACTTCTGATTGTGCTGTATCAGAAGGTAGATCACATGACTTGATGGATTGGTTATCACTCTCACCATCAGATTCTAGCTCTGCTCTTGGGGTAAAATCTGTAGGTGGAGCAATGTGATTGTAACCAATTCCAAACTTCACATTGAAGCAGATTGCTTACTAAGAAGCATTTCAAAACCTTTGCATGATTGTACCCATCTATCACACTCGACCTGGGTAACTGCAAGGGTTTCTTTGAGATCTTTGTACTTCTCTAAAAGTACATCTTCTCTAGCCTTATCATCAATTATTTTGCAATTCAGTTTTAAAACCTCATCATTTTTATCTTTGAGCACAAACTCAAACTCAGCTTTGTTTTTGGAAATTACTTGTTCTAGCTCAATGTTCTTATTAATTAAAGCTACATTTGCTTCTCTAATGGAAGCAAATGCTGCTATGCATTGTTCAGAACATAATTTGGCTTTTGCCTCAGAGGATACCTGTGATACCTGTGGTGTAGAGGCATTGGAGATGAAGTATCAGCAGACTCCAAAGCCATAAGAGCTAGATTCCCAAAGGGACTGTCACCACCATGTTGACCAGCACCTGAGAACAGTTGATCATGACCAGACAAGTCATCTGGTAAACTGCTCCAGTCAACAACTCCTGGGGTGAAGAAGCTGTGTTGTTGAGATGAAGGTTGTTGATGAGATAGGGAAGGCTGAGGTTCTGGTAATGCATGAGGTTGTGGTGTCATAGGAACTTGAACTTGACTTGACTGTGGCATGTAATAACTGGTACTGGCAGGCATTTGACCCTGAGGAACAAAATATGCCGGAGATTGTTGTTGAGGATGATGACTAGATGTGACAGGATGTTGCCCTCTGTTTTGTTGACTGTTGCCAGGAAAAGTCACAAAGGGTGCAGTAGAGTTTGATCCAGTTGATCTACACTCTCTTGCAAAGTGTCCAAGCCGTTGGCATTTGTGACACCTCAACTTGCTCTTGTCAAAACCAACTTTGGTTTTGCCAGAGAGTCCTGGGAATTTTCTTCCAGTTCTTTTGTAGAACTTCTGAGATCTGATATTTATCAAGGCCATTTGGCTCAAAATATCCATCTCTTCTAAGTCATCATCAGCAATCCCCTTGAGATCATCCATAATGAAACATAAATTGTCATTATTACCTCCAGTAAACTGACCATCAACACTTACAAATGCAGAATTAGAGGTGCTCGAAGAGAAATTAATATGCTCATCATACTGGCATTCAGATGCAGCATATTCTGACTCATGACCCACCAAGGCAGTGTTGCCTTGAATAAAGTCTTCAGTGAGCTTTCCAGATGAAGACAGCTTTCTCTTCTGTTCTATCTCTCTCTCAAAAGTGAGCAATTTCCCATGGAGTTGGTGAGAGATAGTTTGTCCAAACTTGCACTGGAGCGTAGGACAATAGTATATGTGTCCCATCTCTCAGGCAGTGATCTGAGAAATCTGTTATTCATCTGAATATTGGTGTATTCAAGTTTGACCATTTTTAGTTCAGAGATCAAACAAGAAACCGCTCATATTGTTGAGTCAGTGTCTCACCTTTCTATGAGAGAATGTCTCATATTGTTGGGCAAGAATTTCTCTATTATTTGCCAAGACCTCATCTGTTCCTCCAAATTGTTCTTTCAAAGCAATCCAGAGGTCATGGGCAGTTTCATGATGCATTAGCCCAGAATAGATTTCATTGGGCAAAGCCATGGCCAGAATTCCATGGGCTTTTGCATCAATCTCAAGCAACTTTTTATCCTCATCTGAGTATTGCTCCCTCCTCTTCGGAACCATTTGATTGGTTTCCGGGTTATTCACCATAGGCTTGTGTGGACCATGTACCACAGATGTCCAACACCCTGCGCTGTTAACAGACAGGTGATGGAGCATACGTCTTTGCCATATGTTATACTCATTCCTAACCAGCATAGGAGGCTTGGTTGAGGAACCAGTATGAGGATCATTGGAGGGAGTGGTCATTTTCAGTTCAAAAACAGTTTAGTTCAAGTTTTAAAAAGTTTTAGACAAACCACAACAAACTCAATGAGAACCAAGAATAAGATCTCAGGATGAATGAGCAGAAATACAGAAAAATTCAATCTCTATAACCGTTTCTTGCACAAACAAAAGCTAATTCAATCAAACTTGGATCTTGAATAGCAGTTTCAATGATCAATTATTAGATCGATCAATGATTAACCAGCTCTGATACCATTTGACAGGATCAGTGATCACAAGTTTGATGTTTATCAGAATGTAAAGCAGCGGAATACACAACGAATTAGACAAATTGTAGCAAGCAAACAATATATGTAAGCGTTAAGATCGCATACGGTTATAGGGAGAGAATATGAATTTCTGATTTCTAGGAATGTTTATAGATGGAGAATATTTCTAATCAAATCAATCAAACATTCCATTCAATTGCTCATATCGCTCAATGATTACAATGGGTTGTCACTCCTTATATAGAGTGCAACAGTCACTGCTGTTATCACGAAAGTGACAACTGGCAGATCCAATACAGAAATAACTAAATCTTAACAAACTACTGAAATGTTCACAACTACTGAGAACATATCAGCAAGTTAAGTACAAAATATAAAACTACTGAAACTACAACAACGACTGAAGAACAAGCTCTTCAGTCGTTTTACAAAACTACTGAAACAAAGAAAATAAAACTACTGATATCACAACTACTGAAGAAGTACTCTTCAGCAGTTGTGACAAACTACTGAGGCTTCAGTACTTGATCTTCAGACTTTGACCTTCAGGCGTTTCATCAGCTGATGACTTCAGTAGATATCATCAGCTGATGTCTTCAGTCTTTGTCTTCAGACTTTGTACATCAGTTGTTGATCTTCAGCACTTGTGAACTCTTCAGCTGTTGTTCTTCAGTACTTTGGTCTTTCAGCTTCAGCACTTGTGTTCTTCAGCTGTTGTACTTCAGCACTTTGTTGTTCTTCAGCAGTTAAGGTCTTCAGCACTTGATCTTCACTGTTGAAGTCTTCAGCACTTGTCAAACTACTGATGAGGCTTTCAGCAGTTGTTGTGATACCGTGTGGGACTTAGAGGTTTTCTGATCTTGGCTCATTGGTTCTTTTGGTCCAACATCTTCAAACTTTGTCTTCAGCACTTGTCTTCAGACTTTGTCTTCAGCACTTGTCTTCAGACTTGTCTTCAGCACTTGTCTTCAGACTTTGTCTTCAGCACTTGTCTTCAGACTTTGTCATCAGCACTTGTTTTCAGACTTTGTAATCAGCTGTTGTCTTCAGCTGTTGTGGTCTTCAGTAGTTGTTGTGTGACGTCGTGGACTTAAAGGTTTTTCTGATCCGGCTCATTGGTTCTTTTGGTCCAACACTTCAGAAGTTCCATCCACAACAATGCTGATGAGATCTCTGAATCCTCTACTTCATTTGAATTGTCATCTCATCTAGGTTTCAAGAATCTGGATCACCATCTGTTCTGCTGAATCACCTACAAACACTTGCACAGATCTTTGGAGTATCAAGAACTGAAGAATCATCCCATGTCTCAGATCATTGGTGACATCAATGCTGGGGTTTCAACCAGAAGTCAATTGTCTAACTTTTGCTTCTATGCTCTATTTATCAGTCAGCAAGAGCCAAAGAATTATCATATTGCATTAAGAGACAATGGATGGGTTGAAGCTATGCAACTTGAGCTTCTTCAGTTTCAAAAGCAGCAAGTGTGGGAACTAGTTCCTCTTCCCCAAGGTAAATGTGCAATAGGCCCTAAATGGGTGTTTAGGAATAAAACTGATGAAAAAGGCCAAATTGTCAAGAACAAGGCCAGACTGGTTGTACAGGGGTTTTCACAAAAAGAAGGTATTGATTATGATGAAACCTTTGCCCCTGTAGCCAGACTGGAAGCAATTAGATTGTTTTTAGCATATGCTGCTTTTCATAATCTCAAAGTTTTTCAAATGGATGTCAAAAGTGCATTCTTATATGGTAAACTAAAAGAAGATGTTTATGTGTGCCAACACCAGGTTTTGAAGATCATAACATCCAGATTGGGTGTATAAGCTTGATAAGGCTCTTTATGGACTAAAGCAAGCACCTAGAGCCTGGTATGAAACACTGTCAAACTTTCTTCTTCAAAATAATTTCACTAGAGGCTCAATAGATAAAACCTTGTTAAAGTAGGGCATGCATAAGCTCCTTGTTCAAATTTATGTTGATGATATTATTTTTGCATCCTCTGATCCATAGTTGTGTGATGCCTTTACTACGTTGATGCAACAAAAGTTTGAAATGAGTGCCATGGGAGAATTACAGTTCTTTCTGGGGTGCAAATCAAACAAAAGGCTGATGGAACTTTCATTCATTAGTCAAAATATACAAAGGATTTGTTGAAAAAAATTGATTTACAAAACTGTAAGCCCTATTCTACTCCCATGTGCAGCACCACACAACTGGATGCTGATCAGAAAGGTAAAGCAGTTGATGAAACTCTTTACAGATGTATGATTGGTTCCTTGATGTATCTTACAGCTTCTAGACTAGAACATTATGTTTGCAACTTGTGTCTGTGCTAGATTTCAGGCTGCACCTAAAGTATCCCATATGATTGCAGTCAAAAGGATCATTAGATATTTGCAAGGAACTCAATATCTAGGACTTTGGTATTCCACAGGGCACTCTTGCAAATTAGTTGCTTTTTCTGATAGTGACTATGCCAGGTGTAAATTAACCAGAAAATCCACCTCTGGTGGATGCCAATTTCTAGGCAACTGTTTGGTTTTTGGCAGAGTAAGAAACAAACCTCTATTGCTACATCCAGTGCTGAAGCAGAGTACATTGTTGCTGCAAGTTGTACATCTCAGGTACTTTGGCTTCAGAATCAATTATTGGATTATGACATTACAGAGACTAAGACTCCTTTACTAATGGACAGTGCTTCAGCTCTTTGTATTGTTAAGAATCCTGTCCAGAATTCTAGTACCAAACATATTGAGATCAGACATCACTTTATAGGGATTGTTATGAAAAAAGTCTGATTGATCCAAAGTTTGTTCCTAGTGCTGATGAGCTTGCAGATATAATTACTAAGCCTTGGACAGTGCAACTTTTCAAAATCTTGTGCTAAGGCTTGGTTTGCTGCAGCTTGAATAAATTGACAACTACTAATGATCTCAGCTCCCAAGTACTGATGAACATTAGTATACAGCTGTCACAAATAGGTACTAAAGCTATTTTATCTTCAGTAGTTTTTCATAACTACTGAAGACTAAATTCCTTAAAGTACTGAAGTACTTTATCTGTTGCAAAGTACTGAAGTGGTTACAACTACTGACGTCTGTTCTAACAGATCAGTACTGATGACCAATGAAACATCTGAAAATCAGATAATCTGCTGAGTAAGTGTTAAGGTCAATGAAACAACTAAGATATATGCATTGACGACAACAAATGATGAGTAAGTTTATTCTTCAATTCGTTCTAACAACTGCTATTTCATTTCAAAACAACTGAAGCCAAACCAAGTCTTTAGTAGTTTTTCAACTACTGATGACAAACACCAAGTCTTCAGTTGTTTACAACACCTGAAAGTTAAAACCATGTCTTCAGTCATTTTCTAACAACTGATGACTAAAACCAAAACTTTCACCTGTCTTCTTTCAGCCGTTTCATAACCTATAAATACCTAACCCTAACTTCAAACTTTTCATAAATCGATTTCCGAACGTTCATCTCCCATTAATGGCGACCATGGAAATCAAACCTCGACACAATTGTGTTGCTTACTTCACAAAATCGACCTTTTGGACTAAGTTTGATGATGCCATTGATCTGATGGCTGATTCCCAGTATCGAACTGCTTTTCTTCTGAATCCTACCATCTATCCCGACTCTCTTCATCAATTCTGGACAAATGTCACCATCCTTACTGTTGAGAATGATGTGGCGATCACTCTCCAGTCATTTGTAAACACGAGGAAGGTGGTTGTCACTCCAGCTATCATTCGCCAAACGCTTGATCTGAATGATGCTACCTTTATCACCAAATACCCGGAGGGCACCATTGATCCCTCATTCATTAATCATGGCTATGAGGGAAACCTAAGTGCTACTACCATTCTGAATAAGCACTTTCATGATGCTGAACGCCTAATCTTTCACATGATCAATGTTTGTCTTGCCCCCAAAACCTCTTCATGGGATCAAATGTCATCAAGGTGGCAGCAGGTATTGTATTCTATTCTTGAACGCCAAAGCTTAAATTTTTCTGAAATTATATTTTTATAATTAAAAGATCTGGCAATGAAACCTGTAGCTAACAGATGGCTATTATATCCAAGGTTTATTATGGCTATAATCATGAGTCAGTTACAATCTGATGGCCCTGTTGGCCTTGGAGTCCATGTTGTGGTAGCTTTGCCAGAGGTATACTCCAGGCACAACTCTGACCCACACCTCAAAGAGGCTGCCAAACTGCTAAAACCCAAGCAGAAGGTACCCACAGCCTCATCCTCCAGATCCAAAGTCCCCTCCAAACCTCTCTCCAAACAACCCAAAATGGCTACTTAGGGAGTTGAGTCCCCTGCTGATGCCCCTGCAACACAAACGCAGGATGAAACTATGGGTAGTAATCCCCCTGTAGTTTCCAGGACTCTACCAGCTGAAACCGCTTAGGTATCCTCTCAACAGGATCCTGATGCAACCAAAAATGGGGAAACCACTTTAGTGGAATCTCTCTCACTTGAGAGGATTACCATTGAAGAGCACCATTCTCCCCAGGTGCAATCCTTTTCACACCTATCTCCCACTGAAGCCACCCCTAGAAGCCTAACTATGGTTATTGCACAAGTGTTGACTCAACTACATTCCTCTACCGTTCCCCAGAAACCTATTACTACTGGGAAAACCTCAACCGTTGAGGGAGAGGATTATAATGTAGCTGATAACCCACAGCACAGGGATTACAGAGTTCAATCTCCCAGTGTAGAGGAGGAGATTAGAACATCTGGTAAAGCTGCCTCTTCTCCTTGTTTAGCACATGATCAGGATGAAGCTGGTATCATTTCTAAGTCCTCACCAGAGGCAACTGCCAATGAAAGACATTATCCTGAGGCAGGAAGTCCCCAGTTCCGAGAATAGGGGCACATGTGAATACTGATCTACACTCAACACATGTTCATCCTGATTTCATCAGGAGGTCAGCTGATTCAGCACAGACTGATGATGACCTTGGCTTTTTCTTTGATGTTCTCGCCGAGAATACTATTCTTGAGACTGAGGTATGCAGACTACAAGAACTGCTTGCCAAAATTCACAGGAATCAAGTCCATCCGCCGACATTCACCCACAGATGGCATTTTCTCTTGGAACTATCCCAAATACTGAGCCACTCTCAACAAACTTGCCACCAGCCTCTGCTTCAGGTGCCATTTCTCAAGGATAGAACCCCTCTGAGCAAATGGTTGCTGCCTTTCAAACATCCTTACCTCTCATCACTTCCATAATCACAAACACTGTACATCAAGCCATTGATGAGAGGCTTTCCTCAACTCTTCAATCTTTAGTTGATGCTGCGGTTTCCAAGAAACTTTCTGACATTCACACCCCTGAACCTAATGCAACCAAAAAGGGGGAGTCTAAGTCCGTGAAGGTAGACAAAAGAAAAAGAGCTAAAGAGGAAGTAGAAAAAGAGCAGAAAGAAAAGGAAATGATCACCTACAAAAGAAAGAAATCCTCTGAGAAGACTAAAGGTGAGAAAAAGTTGGAAGAATTGATCAAAGAAGCTGATGAGCAACATAGCAAATCTATGGATAAGATTTTTGATCAACTCTTCAGACAAGGATTTCACACTGCAAAACTTGACTCTGAGATCAGAAGGTTAGAGATTCAAGAAATTGAACAAAGATGGGCAAGTTAGAGTGAGAAAGAAAGAGAAAGGCTCGAAACTATGGCAAGATTTATATCAAAACATCTGGGAAGGTCCATCATTGAAGTAAAGTCATGGTCCAGAGACAATATTTTGGAGATAACCACCAGAATCTGTTCTTCTGAAGTATTTAACAAAGGATTGATCATAGAAGCTCTTGATGAAGCTGGTGCTGGGAAAAGGACTGATATGGCAAAACTATCCAAAGCTTCACTCAAATCCAAGATGCTAGAGCAGCCTGCACTATCACCCAAACCAAAACAACCACCTTCACACCCTCAAAACCAATTCCTTTACCTAAGAAACCTACTGAACCCATTACCAATGATGCACCTAAGAGGAAGAGAAGGGTGTTGAGGATGGAAGAAGAAGAAGATGATGATAAGGATGATAGTCTGCCACTCTCTGTTGTTCTCAAAATAAAAATGCCTCAGCCTAGGAGTCAACCAATAACAATCACACCTGACTTTCAAAGGCAAATGGTAAAAGTCAAACTTGAAGAAGAAGAACAGCATAAACAACATGATGAGCAACTATTAAGGATGATTGATAAAGAGTTTCCCAAGTCTTCATCCATACAAGCTATGAAGAAACATGCTTAATGGTTGTATGCTCTCAGATTTACATTCCAATATCAGAAAGAGAGAATGAGAATTTGGTCTGATCCCAGAGTAAGTGATAGAATACACAAAATGAAGATTCCAAGCAGATACAATGGCCAAGTAAAGAAGATTGTAGATGCTATGATAATGCTAGCCATTAGAGTGTCACCCTGGGAAATTCTTGATGACTTCAAGAGAGCTTACAAGTCTAAAATGACTCCACAAACGTTACTAGAAAACAAAATGGTAAAGAAGGGGTTAATCTACAAGAAGCTTGAAGAAATAAGAAGAAATGAGCTCCAGGTATTGCTTGAAGGCACTCATCCTGATGAGTTTGCATACAGAGAGATAACAACTGTAGAGCTGAAAAATGGAAAGCATATTAAGTACTTATCTGAGTACTATGGGTCTGAGTTCTTCTTTGAAAGTGGTGCTGAAGAACTCACAATGGAAGAACAAGTTGTTTTCCTTGAGGCCTATGTCAGAGAGTCTTACAGACTCATTATTAGGAAGTAGGTTTCATGGATGGGGTAACAGCTCTGTGTCCAATTCCCAAGATAGAGTTCCCATTCATTCTTTGCCAATAAAACCTTCTGAAATCTCTTCCCTGGCCTGAGCTTATAATTGAAGAATTCTAAGCTGATCCAGATTTTGTTTCTACCAATAAGTGGGACCTCAATAATTTTAAAGGTTTTGGCTGCATTGGTTCAGGGGGAGTTTGTTGGACCAAAAGAACCAATGAGCTAGATCAGAAAAACCTTTATGTCCTACAGACATCAAAACAACTAAAGTGATCTACATCTGCTGAAGACAAAGTCTGAAGACAACTACTGAAGACAAAGTCTGAAGACAAAGTCTAAAGACGACTGCTGAAGACAAAGTCTGAAGACAAAGTCTGAAGACAAAGTTTGAAGACAAAGTCTGAAGACAAAGTCTGAAGGCAAAGTCTGAAGACAAAGTCTGAAGGCAAAGTCTGAAGACAAAGTCTGAAGACAACTGCTGAAGACAAAGTCTGAAGACAACTGCTAAAGACAAAGTCTGAAGATCAAGTTCTCAGAAGTTGTCACAATAGCTGAAGTAGTTCTCTTCAGTAGTTGTGATGGTTTATATTTCAGTAGTTTGTAATCAGTAGTTTTATAGTATGTAAAACATCTGAAGTTCTTACACTTCAGATGTTATAACTTCAGTAGTTATAATGTTAGTTTATACTTAGCTTCTAATTAAGGTGTCCTCAGTTGTTGTGAACATCTTCAGTAGTTTAGTTTAATTTCAGTTGTTTGTATAAATTAGTTAGATGTCACTATCATGTGACGTCAGCTGATGTCACTATCATGTGACGTCAGCTGATGTCACATTCCTTATAAAAGGAATGTTGACCTAATTTCCCTTTACGGGAAGCTTGTGCATGAATGAAAACATTCTTTTTGCCGAAAACTCTCTCTCTATAACTGTTACTGTTCGATTGAATATTCATATTATTCTTGCTAGAATTTCATCTAATTCGTGTGCTATTCCGCTGCAAATCCTAATCTAATTGATCAAAATAGATCTTGATCCTTTCAAGTTCCTCCATGGCACTCATTTAAAATCTATCCTTCATCAACTTCTTAAAGTCTTTGCAGAGCTTTGGATTAGTTGAACCAAAGATGATGTCATCCACATATACTTGAACTAGGAAAATGTCATTTTCCTGTCCTTTGATGAAGAGAGTTCCATCTATAGTACCTCTCCTGTATCCATGTTTGCCAAGATACTCAGATAGTGTCTCATACCACTTCCTAGGTGCCTGATGCAGCCCATAAAGAGCTTTGTCAAGTTTGAAGACATAATAAGGATGATCAGGATCTATAAAACCAGGTGGCTGTTTGACATGCACCTCTTCATCAATCACTCCATAAAGAAAAGCACACTTTACATCAAGTTGAAAGACCTTGAAGTTCTTGGATGCAGCAAATGCCATGAATATCCTAACAGCTTCCAGTCTTGCTACAGGAGCAAAGACATCAGTGTAGTCAATCCCTTCTTCTTGTGTGTACCCTTGAACAACTAGTCAACCTTTCTTGATAATAATGCCTCTATCATCCTTCATGTTCCTAAACACCCATTTGGTTCCAATGGTAGTCTTCCCATGAGGAAGAGGACAAAGGTTCCAAACTTTCTGCCTTTTGAGTTGAAGCAGCACCTGTTGCATAGCTTTAACCCAACTTTTATCCTTTAGAGCTTCGTCAACTTTCTTTGGCTCTATCTGGGATAAGAAACAAGAGTGAAGGTAAACATTTTCTTCATGGGTTTGTCCTTTTGTTCTTACCCCTATGACAACATCTCCAGTGATGTTTGTGGTAGGGTGGGACTTGTGGATCCTTAGCTGAGGGTTCACAGTAAGTTGCTGAGAAAGATCTAATTTAGAGAAATTTTGATCTAGCATAGATGTTTCACCCACCATATCAGCACACTTATCAAGAGAGACTTGATCCAAGGAGTGTGTGACATCATTGATGTTGTCATCAATGGAGTGGTTATCAGCATCAAGAAAATCTTGATCACTGTCACCACTACCATCATTGCCTTTTGCATTTGAAGAATCTTTATCTAGTTATGGAGCCATTGAGCTGGAATTTGAAGGCATCCCAGACGTATCAGTTGAAGTTGTCATTGTAGTGCTAATAGAAACCTCATTTGCAAAAGTAGTTCCAACTGGAGCTGAAGATGTGTTACTTGAAGGTCTTCTCAGCTCAAATCTTGGATCAGGATCACCTATGTTTGAATTTTCTACAGATCCTGAAACAGTCTCACAAGATTAGTTAAATAGTTGGTAACTAAATCAAGATCAAAGATCCAATCATGACCAGAACTAGTCAACAGGGCGTGTGTTCATTGAAAGTCACATTGGCTGACTCCTCAAAAATTCTAGTTTTGAGATTGTATACTATGTAAGCCTTATCCTGGGAAGAGTATCCAATGAAGTTTCCATCATCTGATTTCTTAGAAAATTTGGCAATTTGATCCTTGGTATTCAAGATGGTGCAAGGACAACCAAATGACCTGAGAAAACCAATGAAAGGTTTCTCTTGTGCCAAAGTTCATAAGGAGTCTTGCCATGAGTCTTAACTACTAAAATTGTGTTATGCACATAGCAGGCAGTGTTGATTGCCTCTGCCCAGAAGGTGATGGGCAGCTTAGAGTCAGACAGCATGGTTCTTACAGCTTCAATCAGTGTCCTGTTTCTCCTCTCAACAACACCATTTTGCTGAGGAGTCCTGGGAGCACTGTATTGTCATGTAATACCCTTTTCATCATAGAATGCATCAAGGATTTGGTTCTTGAATTCAGTTTCCTGATCACATCTTATGATTTTGACCTTGTGATCAGATTGATTCTCAATCTTTAAGATGAACTCTTTAGAATCTCAGTTGTCTCATCCTTAGTTCTAAGGAAGAAGACCCAAATGAATCTTGTAAAGTCATCTGTGATCACTAAACAGTAAGAGCTCCTTCCTAGACTCATTACACTGGTAGGGCCAAAGAGATCCATATGTAACAAGTGTAGGGGTGTAGTGATGGAGTTTCTTTCCTTAGGTTTGTGAGATTCCTTATGTTGCTTCTCTTTCAGGCATGCAACACAATGGTCATTGCTTGTAAACTCTTTCTTTGGCATTCCAGTTACCAAATCATTCTTAATCAATTTATTCATGTTTATAAAGTTTACATGGCACATTCTTTTATGCCATAGGAAAGACTCATCACTATTTTCTTTTGACAAAAAGCATGAAACTTCTCCAGCGGGAGATGTTTCTTGCAAATCCATCTTGTACATGTTCCCTCTCCTAGGGGCTCTAAGCAGAATATGCACATGAGGAATGACCACCTCGAGCTTGAGAACAATGCACTCATGCTTAGTAAAGAGCATGTTATGACTCTGATCATAAAATTGGGATACACTCAGAAGATTGTACCCACGCTCTTTGACAGAGTTTACATTTTCAATGCTAAGCTTACCATTTATGACTTTGCCCCTTCCTGAAATGTAACCACCTTCATCTCCTCCAAAGACAACTGACCCTCCATCAATCCTTTCAAAGTTCTGGAGTAGTGACCTATTGCCTGTCATGTGCCTGGAACAACCACTGTCAATGATCCAGACATTTTTGTTTGTCTTCAGCTGTCCCTGCAGAAAGAAAATGATTACTTACATTTAGAAACCCAAGCCTTACTTGTCTTGGGCTCATTAAGATAAAGAAAAGGTAATGCAACCGTAATAGATCCTATGGTTGTGCTAGGATGATCTTGAGCTGTTGTTGATGGAGAATTCTCAGTCACTTGGTCTTTCTTAGACTTCCACACCACCTTTGGAGTCTTGGACTTGACCTTCAATACTTCAGAAGCTTTTGATAATTCGGAAGTTTTGATGACTGAGCCTTCAAAAGATCCTGCAGACACTGAAGCAGACCTCAGTGCTTCGGAAGTATTCATTCCTTCCGAGACCAACTTTTCTTCCGAAGGCAATTTTCCACTTGCCTTCTTCTTAGATTTGGAGCTTTCGAAGGAAACAGATTTTCCTTTCGAAGCTTGAATCTTCTTGGAACTCTTGGAAGTCTTTGTCTTGGTCATGTGAAGAGTACCTTTAGGATTGTATGGACAATCCTTAGCAAGATGAGCATTTCACACATGAGCCTTCTGGTGGGAACAAGAATGACTTTGGTCACATCCCTTCTCCACCATCATCTTTGCAGATGTTGAGACAATCCTTTTGGGCTGGGAACTGTTCTTGGAGTTTGATGGTCCAGGCTATGTAGCAGTGGTACACAGTAGATCAGTCTTCTTCTTGGTACTAAGATGATTTGAACAAGAACAAGAACCTTTAGCAAAAGAGTTTAGGTTGTTGTCTTTATTCTTTATTACTTCAAACCCTGCAGAGATAAACAATTTTTTCTACTTGGAGTCAAAAGTAGCCTTGGTCTCTGATCCTTCCTTGCTTTCCTCATGCTCTTCCTAATCAAGTTTTTCCTCATTGACTTGGTCATCACAGTCTTCTTCTTCTCCTCAGAAGGATAGTGGCCCTTCTTAGAATCCTCCTCTTCACTCTTCTCAAAGGAATTCTTCACTATCACTTTTTTATCCTCTATACTCAAAGGATCTATGAGAGGAAGCTCATCTTCACAAGTTCCACACCTAGGTGATCTTACAGACAAGATTGTGTGTGGAGGAGCTATCTTATTTGATCCTAGTCCCTGCTTGTTTTGATAGCAAACTTTGTTGTGCAGGGATGGGGATATCATGTTGTTGAAGGTCTCTTCTTCAATAACACACTTGTCTGCCCTGGCTTTGCTGATCAGAAGCTCAGCCTGGCACTCAGTCAGCTTGGTTATGAGATCCTTGATTTGAGTCCTTAAATCTGTATGCTCATGTTTTAGAACTGAAATTGTTTTCTCTAAGTCCTCTATCTTCAGTTTATAATCATTTTTAGACTTTCTAAAATTAGTTTTTAGAATGTTTAAGGACTCAAGATCAAATCTCATTTCCAAGTTATAGGACATGTATCTCTTTACTTAGCAATGCATTCAAGGGTACAGAGATGTTCCAATACCTTGGATTCATCATGATCTGCCATCAGTGCTTGGTTTGGAGAAGTATCTTCCACCTGAAAGCTCCAATCAAAGCCTCCTTCTTCAACAGCAACAACAGCCTGCTGCTTTGGCTTCTCATTTTGGGGAGCTTTGTCAGTGTAGTTGGGTCTGGACTGTGTTTCGCCCCTATTTGTTCTAGGTGCCTTACATTCCCTGGCAAAGTGGCCCATCAAGTTACAGTTGTAACACTTCAATTTGCATTTGTCCAGGCCAAACTTTCCACTCGTTGCATTTCTTGGAAACTTCCTTCCAGTCCGCTTGTAGAACTTCTTGGCTCTGTGAGTGAGAAGAGCCTCTACTAGACTATCTCCATGTACTCCAGATCATCTGGATGGATACAGTCCAGGTCTTCAAGCGTGAATAGAAAGCTGCCACAACTTTCATCAAAAAACACAAAGGCTTGAGAAGAACTTGTCTCTTGGAATGGGCTTCCTTGGGTGTAGTTCTCCCTTGGTGTCTCTAGGAAGGTAATGAAAGGACCCATAGGTGAGTTGTCATGGTAGCATATGAGATGATGTTAGGGTTCTATGCTATCCCTTTCAACCACATGCAGGGCTAAACCCATTTGATTGTTGGAGTTGCCAGATGAACTTTGCATGTTCATCTCCATCTGGTAGCCATTGAGAATCCCATATAACTCTGTCAGACTAAGATTTTTTAGATTCTCAGTCCTGTTGATCACCACACTATAGTATGTCCACTGTCAAGGAAGTGAGGACATGAACTTCCTTACAATGTCCCTGTTCTCAAGAGGAACTCCTCCATCCACAAGGGTATCCACAATCTAAACATACCTGAAGTATTGCTGAGTCATGGTTTCACCTGTTTTGAAGGTTAAGTTTTCAAACTACTGCTTCAGGAGATCATACTTGTTCTCCTTGGCTTCAGAAGCACCCTCATACATCAGTATTAGTGCATCCCACAACTACTTAGCTGTTTTGCACTTCTTGAAACCTCTGTATAAAGAGTTTGGAGGAGCAGTCTGAAGGGCTGTCATGGCTTTTCTATCAATCTGTACTCTCTTCCTCTCTTTATCAAAGTAGTTTGTCACATCCTTGGAGATCATACCAACACCAGTAGCAGAAGGGGTGCTAGGTATGAAAGGTCTATTTTCAACAAACTCCCACATTCTTGAGTCCAGAGACCTGATGAAACCATCCATTCTCAGGCACCAGGTATCAAAGTCATCAAGAGTGATTAGTAGGGACTTGTTCATGGTTCTAGTTTCCACATCAGTCTTGGAAATGGCTGCCATTTGAAAAGTTTAGTATTTATGTGTGTGAGGGATCTTAAGATGGTGAGATCTTATACGAAGAGCCTGGTAAGCTCTGATACCAAAGGCAGGACCGGTGAAGGGGGTTCACTTACAACACACAACACAAAGATGAGATTAACTAAACTTAAAGAAACAGTGAACTGGATTAACCATAATAAGACACTAAGAACACAAGTAATGTAAGAGACAGGACAGAAGAGAACAATTATGTGCTTTTCAAGATTGCAGTATATTGCTTTCTCTATGTTCTATTACAAGTGTTACAAAGCATAAAGGAAACATACAAGAACCTGAGATACTTATACTACATCCTACAGCTGGCCATACTATCAAAGCCAGCTGGATACATTTGATTAGACTCAAAACAAAATCAACTGTAGAGTCAAAAAGGCAGATTTCCTTTTTAAATTTGTGACTATGACATGCCATAGCTCACATCCTTATCTATTACAAAAAGGATAAAGTACATGAGTAGAAAGTTATAGACTCAGGACCTCAATGTACAGTTACCAAAAGCATGAACCTTTTCACCAACTCATGTAAGTTGGTGAATTTACAGATATGCAACGAAAAGGTGTCTAGCATTATGGAATAATACATCAAATAAAGCATGTTACTAAAAGTCTTCGGAAGAAATCTATCTTTAAGAGTTAAGGCTTCGAAAGACTTTGTCTCTAAAGCTTTGGAAGACTACATCTTTGGCTTCGGAAGATATTGGTCTTGGCTTCGGAAGATTTAACACTAAGAATATTTCTATTGCATGTGTGAAAATTCCGAATCATTCTTCTTCAGTACTTGTGCAGCATGCATGCAGCAGAAAGACTTTGGTTGCTTCAGCCTCTATGCATCTTCTCTACAAACTCCCCCAAGTTGAGGTTGATGCTACCTCAAGTAAATGGGTGATGGTACAAAAAAAGGAGAGAAAGTCATTACAACTACAAAACGTGGGAATTATTCAGAGAGAATGGACACTAAGGACTCACCATCCTCATTTGCAATTGTGCATTCTTAGCAACCTCCTCAAATTCACATTGATGTGAACTACATAGACTCCTTCATACAGAGTCTGTTTGAGGATGGGATACCAAGGGCCATGTCATCTCCACCATCTTCCAATCACATTATTGGGTGGACGTATGACAGCAACAGAAAAGCCCTAATCATCATAAGAGTTCAAGGGCAGTAGGAGATCTTCAACTTTCAGACCTTGAACTTCTATGAAGGTCTAGATTTAGTCAACATGTCACTTGTCAATCCAAGCCAATCAAGACAAGCTAACAAGTTGGCACAAACAATCCAAGACAGGATCACTGCAGAGTTCAGCCTAAGAAGAAGACTATGGCAATCAGGCAATGTCATCGGTCAATTGGATGTGAGGCAGACCCTAAGATTAGCTTCATAGGGGAAACCTTGACTGAAAGCCGAGTGACAGACCCTGAAACCCAGTCTTATCACCAACAACTGAAACAGAGATCAATGCCCTTTTTGAGACACCTGCTGATGAAGGTGCTTCTCAACCTCTCTCTAGCCAGAGCTTAGAAGCTACATCAAGCAATGAAGGCCAAAGCTCTCTCCACCTTGAGTCACAAAGGTCTATGAGTGACAAAGGGAAAAGGAAGATGACATCTGAGGAGGTTGAGGAGGAGAAGAGACAATGGAAAAGGAAGCTAAGGGGAGAAGGTTCCTTTTCTGGGTCTACTAGACTAATGGAGACTGCAATCAGGGCTGCCCCCAAACCCGATACTCAGAATGATGAGTTAAGGGCAGTCATGATAAACTATCTACAGACAAGGAACTATGACATAGATAGTGTTATCTCTCTCCCTTGGAAGAGTTAAATGAACTAGTTGACCTGGAAAGGTCAAGGGAGAAGAAGGAGGCAGAAGATGCAGAGATTCTAGTAAAAATCAAAAAAAGAAAGAAGAATGAAAAGAGTGTACAAGCATGTGCCTACCCTCCCCAGTTCAAGAAAGTCCTACATAAGAGGATGTGGTTCAACAAGAACCTCAGGTAGATAAAGAAGAAGAAAGGATCAAGATGATCAACTACCTGAGTGCCACATGCCTCTATCAGGCAGAACCAGTTCTTCCCTTATCCTTTGACTACATCGAGTTTGAGTATCTTAAACAACTTGAACTTGAGATAGCCAAGGAGAGAAATACAACCAAAAGAAAGCTAAGGGAAGAAGTTGCTAAGTCAAGAGCATCATCCACAAAAGCATGAAGAATCCTGTTGATAGGCAGAGCATGATGAGCTTCTTGAAGCTGTATGGATTCTCCAGAAGGAGACTTAGCCCCATGTCTCTATCCACTATGGATGAGCATATCAGGGTGATCAAGCAGAAAATCAAGAGTGGAGAGCTGCTTGACTTACATTCCCCTCCAAGTCAAGCCCCACCTGAAGTGGAGGTTAAGGTTGAACAACCAGAGACATCACAACCTGGACCTCCTGCTGAATCTCAGCAAGCTTCATCTTCTAATCCATAGCAGGGTCAGACTCACTCTCAATCTGAACTTGTGAGAGTTGAATACCCAACTGAGAAAGATAATGAAGATCAATTTGGTACTACAGGCCAGTCTTCTCAGTTAAAAGTTGTAAAGAGAAAGAAAAGGATGGCTTCTAAACCAAAGCCAAAGAAGAAGAAGAAGAAGACTGCATCCTTTTCTAAACCCCAGGATGAGTCAGAACATCCTAAGGATGTGCAGCCAGAGGACGCTCCATTATCTCCCATTCCAATAGCTCCTCTTACATTAGAAAGACCCATCTTGTCCTGGACAAACACTACAAATCCAGAAAGACGGCATGTCATCAGAAATCATGGCATTGAGAATGTTTACACTTGTCAAGACATGTTTTAGTTGCCTCTACATGATCTCTTTGACATGAGAAGACATTTTGACAGTCTGGGATACTGATCATCTCATAAAGAAAGGGCTGGTTATTATCCTGATGAGGACTGTTGATATCTGAAGTCTTCAAAAGTTTTGGTAGCATCAGCCCAGGGGTGTTTGTAGAGAATATGCATAGAGGCTGAAGCAACCAAAGTCTTTCTTCATGCATGCTGCAGAAGTATTGAAGAAGTATGCTTTGGAAGTTTCACACATGAAACAAAAATATTCTAAGTGTGAAATCTTCCGAAGCCAAGACCAATATCTTCTGAATCCAAAGATGAAGTCTTCCGAAGCTTCAGTAACAAAGTCTTCTGAAGCCGTAACTCTTGAATACAGATTTCTTCTGAAGACTTATAGTAACGTGCTTTATCTGATGTACTATTCCATAAAGCTGGACACCTTTCCGTTGCATCTCTGTAAAGTCACCAACTTACATGAGTTGGTGAAAAGGCCATGCTTTTGGTAACTATACATTGAGGTCTTGAGTCTATAACATTCTACTTCATGTACTTTATCCTTTTTGTAATAGATAAGGATGTGAGCTATGGCTTGTCATAGTCACAAAGTCAAAAAGGCAAGCTACCTTTTTGACTCTACAATTGATTTTGTTTTGAGTCTAGTCAATTGTATCCAGCTGGCTTTAGTATGGCTGGCTGTAGGATGTAGTATAAGTATCTCATGTTCTTGTATCTTTCCTTTATGTTTTGTAACACTTGTAATAGAACATAAAGAAAGAATATACTGCAATCTTGAAAATCACATACTTGTGCTCTTGTGTTCTGTCTCTTACATTACTTGTGTTCTTAGTGTCTTATTATGGTTAATCCAGTTCACTGTTTGTTTAAGTTTAGTTAATCTCTTCTTTGTGTTGTTGTGTTGTAAGTGAACCCCCTTCACCGGTCCTGCACACTCCTTCCGGCTAAGGGCATCCGTCACCACATTGGCTTTGCCCGAATGGTAATGGATTTCGCAATCATAGTCCTTTATGAGCTCCAACCATCTTCTCTGCCTCATATTCAAGTCTTTTTTCTTGAAGAAGTACTTCAAGCTCTTGTGGTCAGTGAATATGATGTACTCCATACAGGTAGTGCCTCAAAATCTTTAATGCAAAGACCACAGCTGCAAGATCCAAGTCATGAGTAGGATAATTAACCTCATGAACTTTCAACTGTTAGGATGCATAGGCTATAATCTTTCCTCTCTGCATCCACACACATCCAGACCCCGAGAAGGAAGCATCAAAATAAACTACCAAATCTTCGCTTTTGACGGGTAACGACAAAACATGAGCTTGAGTCAACCTCGCCTTTAACTCCTCGAACTCATTCTCTTCAGCTTGACCCCATACGATCTTTAAATCCTTATGGGTCAACTTAGTCAACGGAGAAGCTATCTTAGAGAAGTCTTGAATGAATCTTCTATAATAGCCTGCTAAACCCAAGAAACTACGAATCTCGAATGGCGTCTTTGGTGATTTCCATTGCATACCGCCTCCACCTTGGCGAGGTCCACCATAATCCACTCGGGATTCACCACATGACCCAAGAACTGAACCTTGCGCAACCAGGATGTGCACTTGGAGAATTTAGCATACAACTTCTCCCTTCTTAATATCTCAAACACCTCTCAAATATGACTGACATGCTCATTCTCGCTCTACAAATAAATTAGGATATCATCAATAAACACAATCACTGATTTACCTAACATTCGCCGACACTCGATTCATTAAGTCCATAAAAGCAGTTGGCGCATTGGTCAAACCGAAAGACATAACAAGAAACTCGTAGTGTCCATAACGTGTGCGAAAAGCTGTTTTAGGAACATCTTGTTCCATAACCTTTAACTGATAGTAGCCAGATCGAAGGTCTATCCTTGAGAACCAACTGGCACCTTTGAGTTGATCAAACAAATCATCAATTCTCAGTAAGGGGTACCGATTCTTCACCGTCAGCTTGTTCAACTCACGGTAGTTGATACACATCTCATACTACTGTCCTTCTTCTTCACAAATAAGAACGGAGCACCCCAAGGAGAGATACTCGGTCCAATGAACCCCTTATCAAACAGCTCTTGCAATTAGTCCATCAACTGTTTCATCTCGGTTGGAGCCAACCAATACAGCACCTTTGCAACAGGTTGAGCACCCAGTATCAAGTCAATCTGGAACTCCATCTCACGGTCAGGTGGTACTCCTGGTAAGTCTTCGGGAAACACATCTGGAAAGTCGCACACAACCGGTACATCGGACAGTTGTGGTGTTGGTGTGTCCACATCCTTCACGTAGGCCAAGTAGGCACTACATCCATGCCTCATGCACTTTCCTGCCACCGCCATCGAAATCACTTTCGGAATCATCGTGACTCGATCACCGTAAACTGTCACTGAAATCCCGTCAGGTGCTATCAATCAAATAATCTTCTTGCGACATAGAATATTCACCTCGTAGTCTGCTAACCAATCCATTCCTAGGACTACATCGAACCCACTAAAGGTCATCACAAAGGGTCTAACAAGAAACTTTTGACCTTCTAGTTCCACGTCACAACCTTATATCATCTTGGAAATCCTGATAGACTTACCTATGGCAGTTTCTACATCGAAGGGCATATCTATATTCTTACTACTAAAAGGCAATTTAGCACGTAAAGCAGCAGAAATAAAACGTTAACTAGCACCAAAATCAAATAACACAAAGGCTAAAGTTTGGTTTACTAGAAACGTACCTCACACAACATCGGGGTCCGTCCTAGCCTCCTCCTGCGTCATCGTGAACGCTTTGGCACTCGCCCTCTGCCCTTTAGTCCCGGTCGTCTTCTTCCCTGCACCGGAACTTTTAGCCCTCGGCTTCTTGCAGTCCCTACTCATGTGGCCCTCCTCGCCACAAGTATAACACCTCCTTGCTTCGCAGTTCTTCGGCACATGTCTGGTCCTTCCATAATGGAAACAGACATTGGATCCCACAATACATTCTCTAGTGGTGCTCTTGTCCACACTTAACACACTTCCTCGACCACACATGAGATGTGACCACACGTCGGTCATCCAACCGTGCACCCTTGTTGCTTGGAGTGGCTCCGCCACGTCCAAATCGCTTCCCGTTCTAATTCCGGCACCACCACTCTTCTTGCTGGCTTCTTCCACCACCACAGTCTGCTCATCATACAACCTTCCCCCCAAATCAACCGCCGACCTAAACGTACTTGGTCGAGCGGTGATCATATGCCTGCGAATATCCAGTGGCAAGCCCTGAATATACCTATTGATCTTTCATTGCAGAGGTGTCACTTGATCAGGCACCAGCCGTGCCATTTAATTGAATTTTGTGGTGTATTACTGATGTGTCATTGTTCCTGCTTCTAGCCGCAGGAAATCCCTCTCCACCTTATCCATTTCCATGTGAGGACAGAACTCCTTAAACACCATCTTCTTAAACTCTGGCCACCAGCACAAAGCTGAGTCCTCAAATGAGTGGGTGTCAAACTTCACATTCTGGTCGTCCCAACACTTGATAATGTCAAGTACAGCCTCCATCTCTCTCACCCACCGGTGAGCAGTAGCAGTAGTGCCATTACCATCGAAGGTTGGGGGATTGCATCTTTGAAATGCCTCGTAGTTAGAGCCTCATGTCATTTCCTGCACAGGCTCCTCCTCCTCCTCATCATCATCATCGGAAGGAACCGTCTCCATCTCCGGTTGCTCCCGTCCTACCGAGGACCTATTCCTCTCCCTTATTTCTCCTTCTCTTACAGCCTTATTCACTTCAATCACCATAGACGGTAAGATCGTCTGCATGACCTGATGCATCTCCTCCACAACAACCTCATTCATTGAGGCTCTTAAGTTAGCACTCTTGTCTCCGCCCTCTGAATGAGGGGTCTCGGGTTCCTCATGAACCACCTTTTCGGCTCCAGGACTTCGTCTTGTGACCCGTTGTTGAGCACCACATCCACCATGACCTTCACCACGTGAAGCCTTTGATGATCTACCACCATCCATCCTCTAAAAACACTATAAGATTCTAACACCAACACGAACATTCAAGGGAATAGCTCAATTTATGTCAAGTATAGTAAGTCCCTAAATACAGTGGCCAGTTGTGATTAGCCACTTACTTTACTCTTCATACCCCAAGCATTACCTATCCTAACTACATGAGTATCTAAATCTACCACAGCACATAAACCACATAACATGCGCATGTAACACCGGTTAATCATTAAGAGAATACCTGATGGCACGCAGCTACTCGAATTGGCATCCCTTCCCTTTCCGCCCCATTTTCAGTTTAAGTTTAGGTTTTTTTTGAAAATTTACCTGTTTCACTTAAACTTTGGCTCTGATACCAACTTGTAAGGCCCCATTCCCCGGACGCTCACAGCTGGTCAATCATCACACATAAAACATATAATTACATTAACTTTAATAAAATATTGCAGCGGAAACATTTAAAATAACTTTTCATTCTAATATAAATGCTTTTGCAAGTTAATTAAACATTCGTTACAAAACATCGTTTGTCGCATTATAATGCAAAAACATTAAACAAAAGAATGTCATCCAAAAAGAGCCAAGTAGCCACCCCGTGCCATCCTTAACAACCTTTACCTTCCAACTGGAAACACATAAAAGTCAGCGTTGTTGAGTGAGTTCTAGTTTTAAAATAAAAATAGTTTACTTTCATTTAAAACCATTCTTTACTTCCTTTCAAATCATACTATACTTTCGTACATGATCACACATCATACGTACATATAGATAATAACATTATTATCTTCCTTTACTGTTCATCACTTTCTTTCTTTATCTCTTTCCGGATTAGTGTCATCAGCTATACCCCAAACATAAGCATAAAGCGTGTACTGGGCCAATGATCATAATTGACTTCCATAATGCACATAGCCTGGCACTAGTACCGGGGCAAGCAACAAAGATTCAAACTGTATACTACACCCCAAACGTATGCACAAAGCGGGAACTGGGCCAAAGATCATAAATGACTTCCATAACGCACATAGCCTGGCACTAGTACCAGGGTGAGTAATCACTATCACCATGTACTATACCCTTGTGTGTATCCTTATGGGTTAGCTAAACCACAAAGTTGAGCTTACGACATTTTAGAGTCGTGCACCTCCATACATTTTGCTTGCAAGCGTTTCTTTACTTTCTCTTTCATTAATGCATGCACTCTATCATTATGTTCCCCTTTTCATTATCTTCCACTTTACTGTACATAATACTTTATCATTTCTTTCACAACAATAACACATAAAGCAACGGGAAAGATAAACATACAAAACATAGAACATAAACATTATCATACAAAACATCACTACACAAGGCATTATCACACATGACATGACAGTCATCATACATGCTATAACATAGCCCATACATCATCAAAAGTAAATATACTTTACCCCCGGGAACATCCAAGTCAAAGCCTATATTTTACTTTTTCCTCAAGAATTCAGAAAAATATTCTAAGTCTTTAGGCGCATGGGCACTATGCAGGCGCATGGGCACTATTCGGGCGCATGGCCTTCTGGGCGCATGGGAAACACTTAGGCTCATGAGGAACTTTCAGGCGCATTGGCACTATTAGGCCGCATGGGCAACACTTAGTCATTTCTAGGAATTCTAGGCTTATGAGTACTATTCGGGCACATGAGGTTTTGGGCGTACGGGACACTTAGGCACTTATTTTCAGTTGGGCGCATGGGTCACTATTTAGGCGCATGAGCAGTCCAATTCATCCTAAACATCATAAATCAGTCCCCAAACATCATATAACCTTTACTAATCTTAAACCATACTTTCTAGGCCTTAGAAACACAATCATAACTTCATCAAACAAATACATAGCCAACAAATCAAACCCCACCTGCAAACACACACATACACACATACGGGTATAAAACCCAACCTTTACAAAAACATACATACATGCATCTCCAGCCCAAATACAGTTTAAAACAAGTAAAAAGGGGGTTCTAGAACTCACCTTCACAGCCTCTTAGGTATGACTTCTTCAAAACCTATTTGCAATTGAGTCCAACTGCCTAGAAACCCACCAAATCACATATGACCAAACACACAGACACACATAAGCATATAATCAAGGCTAAGGCCAGTTAAGAACATCACAAAACCAAGGATTCTTACGTTGAATTCGATCTTCTACTCTTGTTCTTCAAAAACCCAAGAGTTTTCAGCTCTTCTTCGCTTTCTCTCTCTAGAAATATCCGAATGATATGTGAAGAGAGTGTGATGGGTGGCCATGCCGCCTTTATCACAAACATTAAACCTTTTTGTCCTTTTTACACTTTTTACCCCTTATCTTGGGTAAAATAGCTTTTCTTTTTTCCCTCACCTATTCTTTCTTTCTTTGACTTTTAAAATAACCGGGTGTTATAGTGATGACCTTAGGCGGTGTCGATGTAGTCCTAGGAATGGATTGGTTGGTGGTATACGAGCCGAACATTGTATGTAGTAAGAAGATGATTCGGTTGACAGCGCCTGACGGAAGTTTGGTGATCATTTACAGTGATCGAGTCATGATGATCTCGAAAGTGATTTCGATGGCGGTGGCGGGAAAGTGCATGAGGCATGGATGTAGTGCCTACTTGGCCTACATAAAGGATGTGGATACGTCAACACCTCAACTGTCTGATGTACCAGTTGTGTGACTTTCAAGACGTGTTTCCCAAAGACTTACCAAGAGTGCCATTGGACCATGAGATTGAGTTCTAGATTGACTTGATACCGGGTGCCCAACCTGTTGCTATGGCGCCGTATCAGTTGGCTTCAACTAAGATGAAGGAGTTGATGGAGCAATTGCACGAGCTTCTTGAAAAGGGGTTCATTGGATCGAGTATCTCTCCTTGAGGTGCTCCTGTCCTATTTGTGAAGAAGAAAGACGGTAGTAAGAGGATGTTCATAGACTACCGCGAGTTGAACAAGTTGACGGTGAAGAATCGGTACCCCTTACCTAGAATTGATGACCTGTTTGATTAACTCCAAGGTGCTAGTTGGTTTTTGAGGATAGACCTTCGATCTAGTTACCGTCAGTTAAGGTTAAGAAGCAAGATATTCCTAAAACAGCTTTTCGCACACATTATGGACACTACGATTTTCTCGTTATGTCTTTTAGTTTAACTGTCACGCCAACTGCTTTTATGGACTTGATGAATCAAGTGTGTCAGTCGATATTGGATAAATCAATGATTGTGTTCATTGATGATATACTGATTTATTCGAAGAGTGAGAAAGAGCATGCGGTCATATTTGGGAGGTTTTGGAGACGTTGAGAAGGGAGAAGTTATATGCTAAGTTCTCCAAGTGTGTGTTCTAGTTGTGTGAAGTTCAGTTTTTGGGTCAGGTGATGAATTCTAGGGGGGTTATGGTAGACCCAGCAAAGGTGGAGGCGGTGATACAATGGAAGTCACCAAAGACGCCATCCGAGATTCATAGTTTCTTGGGTTTGGCAGGCTATTATAGAAGATTCAATCAAGACTTCTCCAAGATAGCTTCCTTAGTAACCAAGTTGACCTGTACGGATGTGAAGTTTGTATGGGGTGAAGATCAGGAGAAAGCTTTTTAGGAGTTAAAGGCGAGATTGACTCAAGCTTCAATCTTGTCGTTACCCAAAGGGAGTGAGGACTTGGTGGTTTATCCTGATACTTCCTACTCAGGGTTGGGATATGTGTTGATGCAAAGAGAAAATGTTATAGCCTATGCATCCTGACAACTGAAAGTTCATGAGATCAATTATCCTACTCATGACTTGGAGCTAACGACTGTTAGGGATCATGTACGGGACGATGTACTAACTGATTAACGTGTAAACCGAATCAAATAGTGCGGAATCCTAGTTGATTGGCGATCCAATCAGTGAGAGCACACGTAAAAACAACTTTGTAATTGAATCTAACATTAAGAATCGATTAGGAATCGATCTACTGCGATCTATGAACTTAAAGTATGATCTTAGAGGTCTCTAGACAGCTAGGGTACGTCTGGAGTCGAAGTGTGTTCAATGCTTATGTTTTTCCACGAATTAGGTGGTATTTATAGGTTAGGGTTACTCATTCGGGCGACTGAACCATTAGCATGGTTCAATCGTGTGATTGAGCCAAGCGGTTGATCCATTCGCATGACTGAGTGTTCAGTCGTGTGACTGAGTTAGTCGCATGAATTTGTTCAGCCGTATGGACTATTTAAGCGCATAGACACTCAGTCGCATGGCCATTCGGATGCATGACTACTGTTGAGGCGCATGGTCCAGTCAGACGCATGAGAACTTCACTTAACCAAGTTTGAATGTATTCATTATTATAACATTATGTATATCAATTCAAACAATCACAGACCTATATAATCTAGTCAATATGCGTTACACAACTTATTAATGAAATATTAAACATTATAAATCACAACCAAACATTTAAATTTCATTAAGTACCCAAACATTACATAAGTGTAAGACATTAAAGACATATTACATTAAGTTCAGAAACTAGGGACACATGTACCTACAAACTCCCCCTTGGACCTAGTTCCATCTAATGTCTTACCATCTTCATAACCTCTTCATACTTCTTTTACTTCTCTTCTCTTGTAACTCATGAGTGTATCTCAAATGCAAAGCAGAGTCGTATAACATTCTGAAACTGTAGAGCATGTACAATATCTTGAGAGTCATAGAACAGTAGCCACTTGTATAATGTGTATACATCATCTGCAGATAAGTTTGTGAGCCACATAGGGTCAACTACCCTGATGGTTTCATAACACCATTCTTGTTCAGGACTATGACTGCTTCTCCTGTCCTCCAATCATAGTACCACCATTTGAAGTGTGGAGTGAAGTCCTATGGCATCTCCCGTAGAGGGATCTTTGAAATTGTTCGCAGTGGACTCCACTTCAGCACTATCTTCGGTTTTCCAGCAATAGGATCAACCTCAGACCGGCTGATATACCTCGTTGGGTGTTGAGGTTTGAAGTTGACCCATCTGGTGTGGTACTCTCTATTAAGAGCTGCTTCAAACCAACCAGACATCTTGCATGGATCAGCGTATAGCAATTTCAGCTTCACTAGCTGGTTCAGCTCAAATCCAGGAAGAGTCTTCAGGTCGTGTGGGAACTTGAAGTACTCGATCCCTTTCTCACATTTAACTGCATAAACGTTGAGATCTTCAAAATATGCCCATGCGATGATTTTGCCCGACACCTTATGATGTTTCTTCACTTTGTATAGCTTGGTGTAGACAGTCGACTTTGAAGCATTGCGTTGGGCTCTTATCTCTTCAAAACACACAGCCCACTCAACCTTTCTGATATTAACTTCAACATCCGAGGCTTGGGCCTTATCTTCAGTCTTGTCAGACTCTTCTTCCACTCTATCTAGAGTTTTAAAAGTTTCACTGACAAGGTTGTCACCCAGATTGGGAAAGACATTACCTTCAATGTCAGTGTACTCTGGATAGTGTTGATCCGTGACATCTTCTATCTCCATCTCATCAACGTCGTTGAGCTCATCGTCACTTTCAACTTGGACTATTAGAGCATCCTTGACAATCTCATCAGGATTTAGCTTGAACATCTCAGTAATTTGCTCGTCAGTGAGATTGTGAATGATCTCTCCTTCTTCAGGAGTGTACATCACCGATCTCCTAACTATACCCTGCAGATGAAGAATCATCATGAGCTGAGTCTTGATGTGTTAGAGGGGAGCAACGTAATGTTCATCACTTTGAAAGTTTGGATTCTTGTCATGTATCCTATGCTCTTCTGCTACCGGGGCAGATGTGGAGGCACTCTGATCTTGAGTCCTTTTGGTCCTCCGTTCACTTGTAGATGTGGCACCTGCAGAAGAAGAATCCTCTTCATCATCATCAACATCTGCATCCGTATCACCCTCGTGATCATCACCATCATCAACATCATCATCACTCTCATCATCATCAGCATCATCATCTCCATCTCCTTCTCCGATCTTCAAGGGCTCTTCTTTGGATCCTTTGAGCTTTAGCATGATAGTCTTGTTTGCAGCCTCCAGCTCCTCAATCGTCTTGGCATGTTGCTCCTGGAGCTGAGACATCTGCTGAGCCTGCTGATCAATAAATTGAGCCTGCTGATCAATTAATCAAGCCTGTTGAGAAATCTACTAAGATTGTGTAGCAGTAAGATCTACTAACTGAGGAATCTGTGCAGTTTTCTCGTCATCGGCTACTAACAGACGCATCACCATACGGTTCAGCGCTGATAGCCATTCCTCTATCCAGTGGGAGGTAGAGGTGATCCAGATGTATATGGAGAGAAGGATGATGGTGCAGCTGGATGGCTAGTGGTGGTGGTGGTAGTAGTGGTGAAGATTGGGGGTGGTATAGATGAAGGTGGTGGTGGTGTGGGTGTGGTGGATATGGTGGTAGATGGGGTGGTAGTAGTGGTGGTAGGTGTGGTGGTGGTGATGAAGGTCAGTCTTCTCTTCTTCTTCTTCAAGCCATGGGGCTGAGCCATCCTTTTCTTCCTCGAGCTTTTCGAGGAGGATACTCCCCCTGGAACATGGCTTGGCTGATCGGGAACAAATGTAAGATCAGTGTCAGTCTCTCCCGACCCGCTAGGGCATTCACCAACCGCCCAGAGCCCTTGCTCTGTGGCAACCACCTTGCTACCAACAGTCCGAGTTTGGGGCTCCTCATCCATATCCTCCTCCTTATCAGGTTGGAAATCCTGATGGAATCTGGCATCCTCAGTCTCTTGTGGGTGGGTGCTGGAGATGCTATATCAGTAGTGGGGGCCCTTGGTTGAGTGGGCCCTGCATCTCCACCAGCACCACTGTCTTCGTCATCTGAATCATCATCTAGGAGCTCGATCTGCTCAGTATTTGAGTCACTATCGTCGTGGCGCCACTTTCTTCATGAGGGCGCCACATAGTTTTCACAGGCCAGATGCCCAAACAGTCGCCTCACAGGGGGTTTCACCTGCTTCCCCCTATATACCTTCATCCGACCTAAGGTGGTATCATCCATCACCTCGAGTGCTACGACATCCTCCTTCTCCTTTGGCAACGAAGGGGGCTTTTGGTCAATGATCATCTACATGAATCGTGGGTACATGCAAAAGCCCTCCATGCCCTTGGCCTTTATGTTCTCTACCAGGTAGGTGAAGATCATCCTGGAGAAGCTGAACGGATGGTTCAGCACCAACGCTATATAGGCATTCTGTATCTGATCAGACAACTCATCGACCCCCCCTTCCGTGAGGCAATGAACTTGAGCAGCACATGGGCTAAGTACTTAATCTAAGGACACTGGTTGCTCTTGTTGAGCACACCTGAGTTGATGTCCCCAGAGTACTTGGCCAGCAGAAAACAACCTCGTACTGTCAGTGGATGTAGATGGGTAGGGCAATCAACATCATCCCCGAACTCTAATACTGTCCTAAGATCATCCTTAGTGATCTCTATGGGTTGACCAAAGATAGAACTCCTGATCCAGTGGGGCTCTGAGGTCCTGTCAACAACTGTGCCTTCCCAGAAGGCCTGCTAAATAGAGCGATAGGGTGTGCACGAAGTCGAGATGCCACGGAAGATCCTCGATCTTCGTAGAAAGGTGATAATGCAAGAGAAGTCTGAAGCATTCCGTGAGGTCAAGTCTACATGAGCACATATGTTGTGCTTGGTGCTCATAGTCCAATGACTAGCCATCTGTTACACAATGAATATAAACGTTAGTGTCACTCAATAAGTAATGACTTAATCATTTGAACATGAAATTCTCTGTTCTGTCATGTGAATGACAATGTGTGACTGAGATCTAGTCGTGCGAATGACCTCATACGTATGACTTAACATGCGACTAAGCTCATACGTATACTATCTCATGCGTTTACACCAGTCGTGGGATTGAACTCATACGCATGGTTTAGCTGTGCGATTTGGCCATTCGCCCCTTTCAGTCGTACCGTTGAAGTTTATCAGATTGTGCATTCGCATGACAGACTAACTGTTCAATTCAAAATCAAATTTTGAGCAAACTTTAATGTTACAAGTCGTGGTTTGGCTCACTAGACTCGCAATTCACCGACAAAACACATTATGACCTTTAATTTTACAGTGGACTTAGTTTTACTTGTGTATTAGTGAATCAAAGTCATGGTTCCTTTTATGGTTCGTTTTCGTCTATTAGGGCATGAATCGATGGACATTCTCACGGATAGCATCGCATTATACTTGTATAATCACTATAGACCGTCAGTAAGCAATAATCAAGGATCTAGAGTACTCAAATAAGAATCGGGCAGAGTAACGATTCTTCGTGCGATTTAGGGGCAATTTGGGAGTGATGAACAACTGCGACCGACTCACCCTCTATTTATACTAGGGTTTACTTTCAGTCGTGCGACTGAGCCCAGTCGCATAGCTGATTCATGCGACTGAAGATCAGTCATGCGACTAGCATAGTCGGTCACCTTCAGTCGTAAGACTAGACATTAATTGTGCGACTGAGTCATTCGGTCACCTTCATTCATGCGAATAGACACATTTGTGTACACCAATCATACGACTGATCCATACTCATTGTCCAGTCGTGCGAATGAGTATACTCAAGGTTGTTTGACTTTATGACCACTTGTTAGAGGATCGTGTACGGGATGATGTACTAACTGATTAACGTGTAAACCGAATCAATAGTGCGGAATCCTATTTGATTGGCGATCAAATAAGTGAGAATGCACGTAGAAATAATTATGTAATTGAATCTAACATTAAGAATCAATTAGGAATCGATCTACTGCGATCTATGAACTTGGAGTATGATCTTAGAGGTCTCTGGACGGCTAGGGTACGTTTGGAGTTGAAGTGTGTGTAATCCTTTTTCGAAGTTAACACAAGGCACCTTCCTTTTGCCTTTGAAGTGGAGTCCTTTTGTTTAGTGCCAAATTCAATTGATTTACTTGTGGAATCTGGGTCACTAACAAGAGGAGTGGACACCACATGATCCTTGATAGGGTTATTATTAATTGATTTACTTTTGGTGTTCATCAAGGTCTCAGGTGGTGGCGGAACCACTTGTATCCCAATCCCTTCCTGTTGTTTCTCTCTCTCACTATGTGTCGGACAATATGAGATGAGCTTGTCCAACTGTGCAGTTTTTGTTTTAAGGAGTTGACTTCTACTTCTAAAACTGCTTTCTGCTTCTTAGTGTCCCCTAGGGAGTTAAGTTAGTACCTAATGTCATTAGCTTGGTTTGTTGGACCAAAAGAACCAATGAGCCTGATCAGAAAAACCTCTAAGTCCCACAAACATTACAACTGCTGAAGAAGATCACAACAGCTAAAGACATCAGCTGATTACAAGGTCTGAAGACTACTACTGAAGACAAGAACTGAAGACTACTACTAAAGACAAAGTCTAAAAGTAAAGAACCGAAGACAAAGTTTGAAGCTATCAGTTGAAGACAAAGTCTGAAAGTTAAGTACTGAAGACAAAGTCTGAAGCTATCAGCTGAAGACAAAGTCTGAAAGTAAAAGTCTGAAGAACAAAGTCTGAAGAACAAAGTCTGAAGAACAAAGACTAAAGACAAAGACTGAAGACCAAAGTGATCAGTAGTTGTCACAACAGCTGAAGTAATTAACTTCAGTAGTTGTGATGGTTTCCTTTTCTGTACTTGTAATTTACTTTTCAGTAATTATAGTTTCAGTAGTTTAGTTTCAGTAGTTTTATGTTTCTTGTACTTAGCATTCTCTGAGATGTAATCAATAGTTGAGAACATTCTCAGTAGTTTGCATAGTTTCAGTAGTTTGAATAATTCTGTTAGATGTCACTATCAAGTGATACGAGCAGACGTCACATATCCTATATAAGGAATGTTGACCTAATTGTAAACCGTGACATTGAGCCACCACGAAAGCATATGAATGAAATATCTTCTTGCATAATTCTTTTTTTCTATAACCATTTACTGTTACATTGAATATCATTTGTGTTCTTGTGAATTGTTTAATTCGTTGTTCGAATTTCCGCTGCTATACTCTCTAATTTATCAAACTCAGATCACTGATCCTAACAAATCGTATCAGAGCATGGTTAATCATTGATCGATCTAACAATTGATCATTGAAACTGTTGTTCGATATCTAAGTTTGATGAATTAGCATATTTGCAAGAATTGGTTATAGATCATTAATTTCTACTGCTTTCGTTTATCTTCTTTGAGTTTTCTCTAGTTCATATTGAGTTTGTTGTGTTTGCACTAAATCAGTTAAAACTTAATTGAATTTGGTTGAATCTGAGAATGACTACTTCTTCTAATGACCCTCACAATACCGGTAACTCAACCAAGCCTCCGATGCTGGTTAGGACTGAGTATAACGTATGGCAACGAAGAATGCTTCATCACCTGTCTGTTAACAGTTCAGGTTGTTGGACATCTGTGGTACATGGTCCACACAAGCCTATGGTGAACAATCCGGAAACCAACCAAATGGTTCCGAAGAATAAGGAACAATACTCAGATAAGGATCGAAAACTGTTTGAGATTAATGCTAAAGCGCATGGAATTCTGGCCATGGCACTGCCGAATGAAATCTATTCTGGGCTTATGCATCATGAAAATGCCCATGACCTCTAGAATGCATTGAAGGAACAATTTGGTGGAACAGATGTGGTCTTAGCAAACAACAGAGAAATCCTTGCCCAACAATATGAGACATTCTCTCATAGGAAGTGTGAGTCACTGACTTAACAGTTTGAGCGTTTTTCTGTTTGATCTCTGAGCTGAAAATGGTCAAACATGAATACACTAATAGTCAGTTAGCAGAAAGCAATTATGATGAGCATATAGATTTCTCCTCAAACGGTTTAGATCATGCATTTGTTAGTGTTCACAGTCAGTCAGGTTGTAATAGTAACAATTTGTGTTTCATTATGGATGATTTAAAGGGTATTGCTGATGATGACTTAGAAGAGATGGATATTCTGAGCCAAATGGCCTTGATTAATATCAAATCTCAAAAGTTCTACAAGAGAACTGGTAGGAAATTTCCAGGACTCTCTGGCAAAACCAAAGTTGGTTTTGACAAGAGTAAGTTGAGGTGTCACAAATGCAACAGGCTTGGACACTTTGCAAGAGAGTGTAGATCATCTGTATCTAACTCCTCTGCACCTTTGTGACTTTTCCAAGCAATAGTCCACAAAACAGAGGGCAACATCCTGCAAGTTCTGGTCATCATTCACAACCCATATCTCTTGCATATTTTGTCCCTCAGGGTCCAATGTCATATCCATATCCCTGCTATTATATGCCTCAGCCAAATCAAGTTCAAGTTCCTATTGCACAACAACCTCAAGCCTTACCTGAGCCTTACCATCTCAATCATCTCAATCACAACCTCATCACAGCTTCTTCACACCTGGTATTGTTGACTGGAGCAGTTTACCAGATGATCTCTCTGGTAATGAGCAATTATTTGCTGGTGATGGTCAACATGGTGGTGAACATCCTTTTGGGAATCTAGCTCTCATGGCCCTGGAATCTACTGATAGTTCATGCTCCAATGCATCTTCATCACAGGTAACCCAGGTATCCTCTGAGGGTAAGGCCAAGCTATGTTTTGAATCTTGCATAGCTGCATTTATCTCTATTAGAGAGGCAAATGTAGCTTAATAAATCAAAATCTAGAGCTTGAGCAAACCCTTTCCAAAAGAAAAGCTGAATATGAGTCTGTCCTTATGGATAAAGATGATGAGATTTATAAGCTTAAATGCCAATTAAATGATGAAAAGGCTAAGCTAGAGGTCATTCTTGAGAACCATAGAGATCTCAAAGAAAAACTTGCAGTTACCCAAGTTGAGTGTGACCGCTGGGTATCATCCTGCAAGGGATTTGAAATATGCTCAACAAGCAATCTGCTTCGAATGTGAAGTTTGGAATAGGTTACAACCACATTGCACCACCTACAGGTTTTACTCCAAAACCAATAGTAAAATCTGAAGGTGAAAGTAATTTCCAAACCACATCATCATGTGCATCATCCTCAAGTGATCACCCAAAATCACAAGATGAAATCAGTGTTGATACCTCAGCAAATCAATTGGCTGATGGTTAACTACTCATAAGCACATGAAGCTGAGTACTTCAGATGTTGTCCCTCAAAGTACCTCAAGTACTGAAGGGCAAGTCACAACATCTGAAAAGCATTTCAAATCAGCTGAAATAAAAGGATTAACAACTGCTGATAGAGAACAGCTGAAGAACAAGTCTTCGGTTGTTACAGATCCTTTTGTACTAAACAAAAGTACTAAAAGGAGGAAAGTACTGAAGAGCACACCTTCAGTAGTTTCCACATCAGCAGTTGATCAATCCAAGATGAAGAATAAGCCATGTGAAATATGTGGTAAATTCAATCATCTTTCTGATGAATGTTGGTACAGAAAGGGTTCCAAACTCAACGGAGATAAGACATTAAAATCCAGATGGATGAAATGAAAAATGAGTTTGAGACTAAGTTTGTACCACAGTCATCCCTTTGTGATAAACCTAAGCCTTCAGCAAATCCAAAAAGAAGGATAGGGTTTATCATAAAACAGCTGATAGTGCTCCTCATGATAAACATCAGACTAAGTCTGTGAATTTTAGGAGGAAATGGTGGGTAACAGGAACTCATCAAACACAAGTACTGATATGTCACAAGAGCTGAAAGCTTTAGCTTCAAATCAGACACAACTTGTTATCATGGTTCAGCATTTGTTGGGGAGAGTTAACCAACTAGATGCACCTGTGATCAAACCACTGAAAAGGCATTCCAAGCCCAAATCCAAGGAATCCATTTCAGCACCATCTCCTTCTTCATCAGCTGCTAATCATAAGAAACAAGTTATGGTTAAATCTATTGATGAAAACAGACCCAAAACCAAAAAGGTTTGGGTCTCAAAACCTAACTAGTTCTTTATGATGAATGCAAGGTTCTTCAGCATGCCAAAGGAGCATCTGGTATGTAGACAGTGGAGGATCGATGCATATGATTGGGAGCTGTTCTCTTCTTAATGACTACTCTCAAGGAAAGAAGGGATTTATTTCATTTGGAAATGATGCCAAGGGTTACATCATCGGGAAAGGATATGTGTCAAATGGACAAATCAGGTTTGATGATGTTAATCATGTGGAGAATCTCAAGTATAATCTGCTGAGTGTCAGTCAGATGTGTGATAAAGGGCATGTTGCACTTTTGATAAGCCAGAACTGCAGGATTTTGTCTTCCTAAGTTGTGAGGCTGATTGACAAGGTATTGGATGAACATACTCTCCTGAAGGCCAACAGGATTGGAAGAGTATATGCCTTGGATTTGTCAAAGAAGATTGATTTGAAGGGTCATCCTTGCCTGTTCTCCAAAGCCTTTTCTCAGGAATCGAAACTGCGGCATAGAAGGTTGGGTCATGTTAATCTCAAAAACATGAATCAGCTGATCCATAATAGTTTAGTGAGAGGTCTACCAATAAAGGAGTTCCAGTGTGATGAAACTTGCACTGCTTGTTTGAAAGGAAAACAGCACAAACTCTCATTCCCTCCTATTGAAGAACCTAAGTCCACTGCCTGCTTGCAGTTACTGCACATGGATCCATTTGGTCCTGTGCGAGTGATGAGCATGACAAAGAAGAAATACTGCCTGGTAATTGTGGATGATTACTCCAGATTTGTATGGACTTTCTTCTTGCATTCAAAGGATGAGGTTGCTCAGACGATTATAAACTTTGTGTTGTATGTTGAGAAACATTATTCCCTATCAGTCAAGTGTATAAGGAGTGATAATGGAACTGAATTCAGAAACCATACACTTGATGATTTTTATCTATCAAAAGGAATCAAGAGGCAGTTTAGCATCCCAAGGACTCCAGAACAAAATGGAGTAGTGGAGAGAAAGAACAGGACCCTAATTGAAGCTGCAAGGTCTATGTTGGCCGACTCTGGTTTGCCATTGACTTTTTGGGCTGAAGCTGTTAACACAGCTTGCTATGTGCAGAATAGAGTATTAGTAAATCAGAGGTTGATGATGACTCCATATGAACTTCTACATCATTTGGCTCCTCTAATTTCATTCTTCAAAGCCTTTGGGTGTCTTTGTTTCATTCTAAACACAAAGGATCAACTCCATAAATTTGATCCTAAGGTGGATGCAGGGTATTTTGTAGGTTATTCATCCACATGCAAGGCTTACAGGGTCTTCAACTGAAGAACAAAGAAAGTTGAAGAAACCTTGCATGTGAAATTTGATGAATCTCCTAAGGATAAAATTCCACAAAACCCTGTGGAGTTGTTTGATCTAGACATACTGCAATATGTTCCTTATCAATCTCCAGCTGTTGCAGATCATGTGGATAAATCATCTTCTACAGCAAGTCTTCCACCAGGTGGTACTGAAGATGATGATGATATCAGTACTCACCTTTTCAAGTTTAGTGACCAACTGCCGTGTCTGCTAAACTTGATGTTCCTATAGCTTCTGTAGCTCCATCCACAACAAATGCTGATGAGATTTCTGACTCCTCTACATCATTTGACTTGCCATCTAATACTTGGTTTCAAGAATCTGGATCACCATCTGTTGCTGCTGAACCGGCTACAAACACTTGCACTGATCTTATAGTATACCAAGAGCTGAAGAATCACCCCATGTCTCAAATCATTGGTGATATCAATGCTGGTGTCTCAACCAGAAGTCAATTGTCTAACTTCTGCTTCTATGCTCTCTTCATCAGTCAGCTAGAGCCAAAGAACTATCATGTTGCTTTGAGAGACAATGGATGGGTTGAAGCCATGCAGCTTGAGCTACTTCAGTTCAAAAAGCAGCAAGTGTGGGAACTAGTTCCTCTACCCCCAGGTAAGTGTGCAATAGGCACTAAATGGGTGTTTAGGAATAAAACTGATGAAAATGGGCTTATTGTCAAGAACAAGGCTAGACTGGTTGTACAAGGGTTTTCACAAGAAGAAGGTATTGATTATGATGAAACCTTTGCCCCTATAGCCAGACTAGAGGCAATTAGATTGTTCTTAGCCTATGTTGCATTCCACAATCTTAAAGTTTTTCAAATGGATGTCAAAAATGCATTTTTATATGGTAAAATAAAAGAAGAAGTTTATGTGTGTCAACCACTAGGTTTTGAGGACAATAAACATCCTGATTGGGTGTATAAACTTGATAAGGCTCTTTATGGGTTGAAGGTAGCTCCTAGAGCCTGGTATGAAACACTTTCAAAATTTCTACTTAACAATAATTTCACTAGAGGTTCCATAGATAAAACTTTGTTTATTAAGAATGTGGATGAGCATAAGCTACTTGTTCAAATTTATGTTGATGATATTATTTTTGCAGCCTCTGATCACCAGTTGTGTGATGATTTTACAAGTTTAATGAAATAAAAGTTTGAAATGAGTGCAATGGGAGAATTACAGTTCTTTCTAGGCTTGCAAATCAAACAAAAGGCTGATGGAACTTTTATTCATCAGTCAAAATATATAAAAGATCTTTTGAATAAGTTTGATTTACAATATTGTAAGCCCTGTTCTACTCCCATATGCAACACCACACAACTGGATGCAGATCAGAAAGGTAAAGCTGTTGATGAAACACTTTACAGATGTATGATTGGGTCCTTGATGTACTTAACAGCTTTTAGACCAGATATCATGTTTGCAACTTGTGTTTGTGCTAGATTTCAGGCTGCTCCTAAAGAGTCTCATTTGATTGCAATCAAGAGGATCTTTAGATATTTGCAAGGTGCACTCTCTCTAGGTCTATGGTATTCCACCGGACACTCTTGCAATTAGTTGCTTTTTCAGATAGTGACTATGCAGGGCGTAAGTTCACTAGAAAGTCAACTTCTGGTGGATGTCAATTCCTAGGAAACTATTTGATTTCTTGGCAGAGTAAGAAACAAACATCTGTTGCTGCATCCACTGCTGAAGCAGAGTACATTGTTGCTGCAAGTTGTACATCTCAGGTACTCTGGCTTCAGAACCAATTATTGGATTATGGCATTACAGAGACTAAGACTCCATTATTAATGGACAGTGCTTCAGCTCTATGCATTGTCAAGAATCCAGTCTAGCACTCTAGGACCAAACATATAAGAGATCAGACACCATTTTATTAGGGATGTTTTGAAAAAGGTCTGATTGATCCAAAGTTTGTGCCTAGTGCTGATGAGCTTGCAGATATATTTACTAAGCCTTTGGATAGTTCAACTTTCCAAAACCTTATGTTAAGGCTTGGTATGCTGCAGCTAGAATAAGTGATAACTACTGATGATCTCCATAAACAAGTACTGATGATCATTAGTAAACATGTGACAAATATGTACTAATTCTGTTAAAAGAAACTGATGCAGTTACAACTACTGATGTAGTTATCACTCCTGATGTCAGTAAAAACAGACAAGTACTAATGTCCTATGAAACTACTGAAATCAGCTAAAAAGTCTGATGAGTAAGTGTTGAGGACAGTATGAAACAGCTGAAAAGCTAAGAATTGATGAAAACTACTGATGAGAATTTTCACTTCAGTCATTTCCACAAACTGTTGTTTCACTCTAAACAACTGATGACAAAACCATGTCTTCAGTAGTTTCACAACTACTGATGACTAATACCAAGTCCTCAGTTGTTTACCACAGCTGAAGACAAAACCAAGGTTTTCAGTTGTTTCACAACTACTGATGACTAAAACCAAGTCTTCAGTTGTTTTCAAAAGTCTGATAGTTAACACCAAGTCTTCAATTGTTTTCATAACAACTTATGCCAACACCAACACTTTCAGTTGTTTTCTTTTTAGCCTTTTCTAAACCTATAAATACTTGCACTTATAGCCAAATGTTTCATTAGCCGTTTTCAAACCATTCTCTCTCAACAATGGCACCATGAAACTCAAACCCCGACACAACTGTGTTGCCTCCTTTCGAAATCGGCCTTCTGGAACAAGTTTGACACTGCTATCAATCTTATGGTGGATTCCCCATACAGAACAGCTCTTCTGAATCCTACCATATATCTGACTCCTTATCCCAGTTCTGGACCAACGTCTTTGTAATAACCGGTGAGTATGATAGACAAATCACTCTCCAGTCGTTGGTGAACCAAAAACAGGTGCTCATCACCCCCGACATCATTCACAAAACCATAAATTTGCATGATGACACCTATCCTAAAAAATACCTGAAAGGCACCACTGATATGTCTTTTATCCACAACGGGTATGAAGGCAACTTAAGTGCTACAACCATACTTAAAAAGCACTTCCATGATGCTAAACGACTTATCTTTCATATGGTGAATGTCTACCTTGCATCAAAGACATCTTCTTGGGATCAAATGTCTTCCCGATGGCAACAGGTATTGTTCTCTATCCTTGAACGCCAAAATCAAAATTTTTCTGAGATAGTGTGCATGGAACTAAAGGATCTGGCTCAGAAACCTATGGCAAACAGATGGATACTTTATCCCAGGTTTCTGATGGCCATAATTTTGAATCAATTACAATCTGATGGCCTTGTTGGTCTTGGAGTCCCTGCTCCAGCTGTTTTAGCTGAGGTATACTCCCAACATAACTTAGACCCTACTCTTAAAGGGGCTGCCTAGATGCTAAAACCCAAGCAGAGGGAACCCACAGCCTCCACTTCCAGATCCAAAGTCCCCACCAAACCCAAATCAAAAAAGCCCAAAAAGGCTACTCATTGAGATGAGTCCCCTGAGGATGCCCCTGTACCACAAACACAGGAAATACATACTGGTTATAAAACCCCAGTTATGTCCAAGACTCAACCTGCTGACGCCGCACAGGTATCCTCTCAACAGGATCCTGTTGCAACCACAATTGAGGATCCCACATTTCTGGAACCTCTCTCAATTGAGAGGGTTACCATTGAAGAGCACCTCTCTCCCCGGGTGCATTCTGCTTCAGACCAATCTCCACATGCAACCGTCACGCAAAGCCCAACACTGATCGTTGCTAAGTGCTGAGTCAGTTGCATTCCTCACCCCCTCCCCAGAAACCACTTATCACTGGGAATACCTTAACTATTGAGGGGGAGGACCAAAATGCTTCCGATAACCCACAACACAGGGGTTGCAATGTTCAATCTCCAAGTGTAGAAACGGAGGTTAGAACATCTGGTAAGGCTGCCACTTCTATTGATTCAGCAAATGCTTAGGATGAAGTTGGTAACATCCATAAGACCTTACCAGAGGCAATTGCCAATGAAGGACACAGTCTTGAGGCAGGAAGTCCCCAGTACCACGAACAAGGGGCACATGCTTCTACTGATCTACACTCAGAGCATGTACATCTTGATTCAATCAGGAGGTCAGGTGATTCAGCACAAACTGATGATGACCTGGGCTTTTTCTATGATGTATTAGCCATAATACCATCCTTGAGACTGAGGTGAGCAGACTCAAAGAGTTGTTAGCCAACATGTCTCAGGATAAAAGTCCATCTACCTTACAAACCCCACAGATGGCACCTTCCATTGAAGGTTCCCCAAACATTGAGCCTACACACGTAACTGAGCCACCAGCCACTACTTTTGGCACCACCTCTCAGTTCTGAGTAAATGGTTGCTATCTTTCAAAACTCCTTACCTCTCATCACTCCATCATCACTGACATAGTGCATAAAGCCATTGATGAGAGGATATCCTCAAATCTACAAACCCTCATTGATGATGTTGTTCACAAATCTCTTTCTGCCTTTCAAGCCCTTGATCCCAATGCAACCAAAGGGAGACTTCCAAGTCTAAGGCAGTGAAAGAAAAGAAAAGAAAAAGAGTTGATGATGACAAAGAACCTGCAAAAGAGAAGGAGGTGGAGAAAGAACTGATCTCAGAACAGCTGATCACATATAAAAGAAAGAAAAGTGCTAAGTCAAAAGCTGATGAAGATAAATCCTTAGAAGATCTTATCAGAGATGCTGATGAAGCTCAGAGTAGATCCCTGGATAAAATTATAGATCAGCTCTTTCGACAAGGTCATGACACAACTACACTAGACACTGAGATCAGAAGGCTGGAAATAGAAGAGATTCAAGCTAGATTGGCCGGTTATAGTGTGTTGAAAAGGGAAAGATTGGAGATAATGATCAGATTCATTGCCAAATACCTTGGAAGATCATTGATAGAGATAAAGGCCTGGTCCAGAGACAGTATCTTGGAGATAACCAAGAAAATCTGCTCTGCTGGAGGCTATAATAAAGGGTTGATCATCGAAGCACTGGATGAAACAGGTGCAGGGAAGAGAACTGAAATGGCAAAGCTCTCCAAAGCCAAACTCACCACCAAAATGCTAAGTCAGTCTTCTCACTCTACCACTCAAACACAACCCTTATCTCTAACATCTCCCAAATCTATCCCTAAACCAAAGCCACCCATAACTCAACCCACAAAACCAATCCCTTTACCCCAAAAACCACCTCAAACCTTACCTAGTGATGCACCAGAAGGAGGAGAAGGGTATTGAGGGTAGAAGAAGATGAAGAAGAGGATGATGATGATGATAGTCTGCCAATCTCTGCTATTCTCAAACTCAAATCACCTGAGCACAGAAGTCAACAAGTCATTACTCTTGACTTGCAAATGCAGATGGTGAAGGTAAAGATTCAAGAAGCAGAACAACAGAAACAACACGATGAGAAGTTTCTCAATATGGTTGATAAGGATTTCCCTCAGTCCTCATCCATTAAAGAAATGAAGAAACAGGCTCTGAGGCTGTACACTCTTAGACATACCTTTCAACATCAAAAGGAAAGAGTGTGGATCTGGCCAGACCCCAGGGTAAGTTTTAGAACTCATAAGAAGAATATACCAAGTAGATATCATGGCAAGTGAAGAAGACCTTGAATGCTGCAATTACATTAGCCATGGTAGTCTCACCCTGGGAAATCATTGAAGAATTCAAGAGAGCTCACAAATCCAAGACAACCCCTCAATCTATTCTTGAGAACAAAATGATCAAGAAGGGGTTGTTATATAAAAGACTTGAAGATCTTCAGAAGAGTGAACTCCACTTGTTGCTTGAAGGCTCTCACCCTGATGAATTTGCTTATAGAGAGATAACAACTGTGGAGTTGAAAAATGGAAAGACAGTGAGATACCTGTCTGAGTATTATGGCCCAGAGTTCTTCTTCGAGGGAGAAACAGAAGAACTCACCAAGGAGGAAAAAGTTGTTTTCCTTGAGGCCTATGCTAGTGAGTCTTATAGACTCATTCATGGGAATTAGGTTTCATGGTTGGGATAAGACTATGTGTTTAGTTTCCCCAAAACAGAGTTCCCTTCCATACTTAGCCAATCAAAAGATTAGAAACCTTTTCCCGGCCTATGCTTAACTGATTACCTCCGAAGCTGATCAAGAGGGTGTTTTTGGCAAGAATAAGTGGGATCATCAATAAGTTTAGAGGTTTTGGCTGCATTGGTTCAGGGGGAGTTTGTTGGACCAAAAGAACCAATGAGCCTGATCAGAAAAACCTCTAAGTGCCACAGACATTACAACTGCTGAAGAAGATCACAACAGCTGAAGACATCAGCTGATTACAAGGTCTGAAGACTACTACTAAAGACAAGAACTAAAGACTACTACTGAAGACAAAGTCTGAAAGTAAAGAACTTAAGATAAAGTCTGAAGCTATCAGCTGAAGACAAAGTCTGAAATTAAAGTACTGAAGACAAAGTCTGAAGCTATGAGCTGAAGACAAAGTCTGAAAGTAAAAGTCTGAAGAACAATGTCTGAAAGTAAAAGTCTGAAGAACAAAGTCTGAAGAACAAAGACTGAAGACAAAGACTGAAGACCAAAGTGATCAGTAGTTGTCACAACAGCTGGAGTAATTAACTTCAGTAGTTGTGATGGTTTCCTTTTCTGTACTTGTAATTTACTTTTCAGTAGTTATAGTTTCGGTAGTTTAGTTTCAGTAGTTTTATGTTTCTTGTACTTAGCATTCTCTAAGATGTAATCAGTAGTTGAGAACATTCTCAGTAGTTTGCATAGTTTCAGTAGTTTGAATAATTCTGTTAGATGTCACTATCAAGTGATATGAGCAGACGTCACATATCCTATATAAGGAATGTTGACCTAATTGTAAAGCGTGACATTGAGCCACCACGAAAGCATATGAATGAAATATCTCTCTTGCAGAATTCTCTTTTTCTATAACCATTTACTGTTACATTGAATATCAATTGTCTTCTTGTGAATTGTTTAATTCGTTGTTCGAATTTCCGCTGCTATACTCTCTAATTAATCAAACTCAGATCACTGATCCTAACATGGTTAAAGGCAACTACTTCTATTTCCCTAAGCTGTTTGTTTAAAAGGTCTATTTTTTCCTTGTAACTGTGCTCATTTTGTTTTAAACCTCTATTAGCTTCAGTGCATAGTTCTAGATCATTTACTAATCTATCATTATGATCTGATAACCTAGCAAATTTTATATCTATACTTTCTCTAAATTTATTACAATCAGAACAAACATGATTATTAAACAACTGCTCAGTAGTACTTACCTAAGATGTTGAAGAGGAATTAGCCATGTGTGCAGAATCTGTTGTCTCTGGTTCTAGTGATTCTGACGTTGATGTAGATATTTCTTCTTTAGGCAGGTGGTTGATCACAGGTGCAGTGTCTTCAGAATTGGACATCGCGAGTTCTACTGCTATGTCTCCCTCACTGGCGGAATCGTTATTTATGTCCTCCACACTAGCTATGTTGGACTCTCCTAGTGAGATGAACCGAAAGCTCCAGTCCTGTCCTTCATCCTCGTTAGCAGTCAAGGCTTTAGTGTCCTTGCTTGATGAAGTAGAACTACTAGATATGGCTTTGTCCTGACGATTAAAGGACAAGAAAGGATTTCCATTATCAGTCTTCTTTGGCTTCACACACTTCCATGTTCTCTGGCCACCTCAACAGTCACATTACAAAAGTTATCGGTTTTCAATTTTGCTGCATTGGTTTCTCGTATAATATACTGGGTACCAGACGACCCTGACGTTTCGGACCCTAAAGTAGATACTTGTGTTGGACTTGCTGAGCTTGAGACGACGGCAGTCTGTAGTGGTGCTTCAGATGTCTTAGCCTGAGGAGTCGCATTGTAAAGCACCGGATTTTGATCATAGTTGGCCTTTTGGGCTCTATACTTCATCCTAAGCTCCTCCTCTCTTAGTTTCAAAATGAAGTCATTTATATCTAACTTAGAGAGCATCCCATTCTGTTTGAGATTTGAAACGAAGGAAGCCCATTTCTCTGGTAATCCATCTGCAAAGTTGGATACCTCATCCTCCATCGACGTAGTTACTCCATAAGTGTGCATCTCACTCATCAAGTGGTAGAATTTGTCGATTACATCCTCCAGGCTTTGATTTCCCATTGAAGAGAAGTTGTCAAACTCCTTCTTCAAAGCTTTGGCCTTAATGGCTTTGAGTGAGGCATTTTCATCATACCTCTTCTCCAACGCATCCCATAATTTCTTTGCTTGAGTATACTCCGAGTACTGATGGAAGATATCGTTCGGAATAGACTGGGTAAGCAAAGCGTAGACTTTCTTCTCAGCATTGTGTTTTTCCTTTTGTGCATCAGTCATACCACTTAAAGTAAGTTTGACACTGTCATCACCTACTGGCATGATGTACCCCGATTTTATTGCCTCCCACATATTTGTATATACTCCATTTACGTAGATTTCAAAACGTTGCTTCCACTGTGGGTACTCGTCTAACGTGATAAGCTTTGGGGGTTTATTATGATTACATACTTCATTCTCCAATAGCAGTAGGTATCGTATACGTGTGTCTCTACCTGTTGTGTATGCTGAAAACTGGTCCTCCATTTCACTTAACTTTAATTTTATAACTAACAGTTTTATGTGTGCGAATGAAGTTATGCGATTGGGCTTATTGGGGTGATTGAACTAGGCGAATGGTTCAATGGTGCGACTGAACTAATGCAGATGAGTTAGTCGGCCGAATCAACTAATACGGGTGAACAGTCCGAATAGGGTTCTCAGTCGTACGAATGAGGGTACTAATGAGTCCAATCGTGCGTTTGAGGAATGCGAATGAACTCAGTCGTGCGATTGAGCCAATCGTGCGACTCAACCTGCTGAAGTTTGAAAATTCGTAGGTTAAACGTGGTTTGGCCGTAAAACCTTGAATTTTCACAAACCTTAATTGCTGTATGCCGGAAAAACTAAACTTTATGGTCAGGGGACGTCTAAGACACCGTTGACACAAAAGGATTGTGTTTTAGTGAAAAAACACATTTTTGTATCAAATATATTTGAATCACACCCAATCAAGAGCCAAGGCTCTGATACCACTTGTTAGGGATCATGTACGGGACGATGTACTAACTGATTAACGTGTAAACCGAATCAAATAGTGCGGAATCCTATTTGATTGGCGATCCAATCAATGAGAACGCACGTAGAAACAATTATGTAATTGAATCTAATATTAAGAATCGATTAGGAATCGATCTACTGCGATCTATGAACTTGGAGTATGATCTTAGAGGTCTCTGGATGGCTAGGGTACGTCTGGAGTCGAAGTGTGTTTAATGCTTACGTTTTTCCACGAATTAGGTGGTATTTATAGGTTAGGGTTACTCATTCGGGCGACTGAACATTAGCATGGTTCAGTCATGCGATTGAGCTAAGCGGTTGATCCATTCGCATGACTGAGTGTTCAGTCGTGCGACTGAGTCAGTCGCATGAAGTTGTTCAGGTGTATGGACTATTTAGGCGCATAGACACTCAGTCGCATGGCTTTCGGACGCATGACTACTGTTGAGGCGCATGGTCCAGTCGGACGCATAAGAACTTCACTTAACCAAGTTTGAATGTATTCATATTATAACATTATGTATATCAATTCAAACAATCACAAACCTATATAATCTAGTCAATATGCGTTACACAACTCATTAATGAAATATTAAACATTATAAATCACAACCAAACATTTACATTTCATTAAGTACCCAAACATTACATAAGTGTAAGACATTAAAGACATATTACATTAAGTTCAGAAACTAGGGACACATGTACCTACAACGACCATGATCTTTGCATTAAAGATTTAGAGGCACTACCTATACAGGACGAGGTGTGCATTATTCACCGACCACTAGAGCTTGAAGTATTTGTTTGAGTGGAAAGATTTGAACATGAGGTAGAGGAGATGGTTGGAGCTCATAAGGGATTATGATTGCGAGATCCATTACCATTAGGGCAAAGCCAACTTGGTGGCAGATGCCCTTAGCTGAAAAAGAGACCCGGGCCAATTTGGGTGAAGGCTTATCAGTTGGTTGTGACCTCTTATGTGATGAAGCAGCTCAAGGGGTTTCAAGATGGGGCATCGAAGGAAGATCATCTTAATTTTGAAAGAATGAGAGGTCTGGTCGTGGAGTTAGGTGAAAGCACACTCGATGTTAGAACCTGATTTGGATGGATGTGGATTCCTCGTTTTGGGGATCTACATGTGAAGATTATGGTGAAGCTCATAAAACTTGATACCCTATTCATCCCGATGCTACGAAGATGTACCAAGACATGAAGAAGGATTATTGGTGGCTGGGTATGAAACCTGATGTGGCAGAGTATGTGAGCAAGTTCCTTACTTGTTTACAAGTGAAGGCCGAGCATCAGAAACCGTATGGGAAGATCCAACCTTTGGATGTATCGGAGTGGAAGTGGGAGCACATCACCATGGAATTTATTACTAAGCGACCGCGTATCGCGCGAGGGTATGATGCTATATGGGTGATAGTTGATCGTCTGACGAAGAGTGCTCACATCCTACCGATCCATGAGACATATTCATCCGAAAGGTTGGCGGATCTATTCATCAAGGAGATTGCGACTCGTCATGGTGTGCCGGGGTCTATTTTGTCTGATCATGACACTCGATTTACATCTAAATTTTGGAAGAAATTCATGATGCGATGGGAACGAGGTTACATATTAGCATGACTTATCATTCTTGATCGGATGATCAGTTGGAGAGAACAATTTAGATGCTAGAAGATATGCTTCAGGCATGCGTCTTTGATTTTGGAGGAAGTTTGGATGATCACTTACCGTTAGCTGAGTTCTCATATAACGATAGTAATCATGCCAGCACTGGTATGCCCCCTTATGAGATGCTATACGGTAGGAGATGTAAAACACATGTTTATTGGGGTGATATTGGTCAGAAGGAGTTGGTAAGTATTTAGGTAATCGAGGTTACGACTGAGAAGCTTGAAAAGATTAAAGCCTTCATGAAAGCCGCTAAGGCTAGGCAGAAGACGTATGCCGATAACTGGCGAAGACCGATTGAGTTCCAGGTGGGTGATAGAGTTATGTTGAAAGTCTCACCTTGGAAAGGTATCATCCAGTTCAGAAAGCGGGGCAAGTTGGGCCAAAGGTACATAGGGCCTTTCCGATTCATTGCTCGAGTAGGAGAGGTGGCCTATAGATTAGAGCTACCAGATGAGTTAAGTGGAATTCATCCGACATTCCATGTATTTCATCTGAGAAAGTGTTTATTATACGAAGATATGGTTGTACCACTCGAAGATATCGAGGTGGATGAATAGCTCAATTATGTGGAGCAACCAGTGGTGATCAATGATTGTAAGGAGAAGATATTGAGGAATAAAGTTGTTCCTCTTATGCGTGTAAAGTGGAAGCATAAGAAGGGGTCTGAGTCTACGTGGGAGACTGAAAAGAAGATGAGGGAGCATTACCCACATTTTTTGGAGGAATAACAGGTTTCAGGGACGAAACTTATAAAAGGGGGTGGACTTGTAACACCGGTTATTTTTAAAAGTTATAAAAGAAAGAATAAAGTGAAGAAAAAGAAAGAAACACAATTTAATCCAAGTTGAGGGGTTAAAAGTGTCAAAAAGACAAAATGTTTGAAAAAGTGGGTGCAAAAGGTGATGGCCGCCCACACCCTCTTCACACTCACCTTTCATTTGGGTTTTTAGAGACAGAGAAAGAAAAGAGCAGAAAACATTCAGGTTTTGAAGAACAAGAAGAAGAATCTGAAGTCAAGGTAAGAATTTGGTGTTTTGAGTGTTCGTAACTGGCCTTTGCCTCGGTTATATGCTTATATGTGTTGTGTGTTTGTTTGTGTGTGTTTTTGGTGGGTTTTAGGTGTTTGAGCTTTTAGCAAACAGATTTTGAAGAAAGTGATACCAAGAGCTGCTAAGGCGAGTTCTAGAACCCCCCTTTTTTCTTGTTTTAAACTGATTTGGGGCTGGATATGCATGTATGAACATTTTTACAAAAATGGGTTTTCTCCCATATGTTTATGTGTATGTGAATCCGGGTGGGTTTAATTTTGGGTGTTATATGTTGTTAGGATGTTGTCATGTTCTTGTTTAAATGCTTAGAATGTAAGATTTAAGCTTAGAACATGTTAGATGATGATTAAGGACTGAAATAAATTGATTAAGTGTGAATTAGACTGCCCATGTGCCTAAATAGTGGCCCATACGCCCAACAGAATAAACTATCTAAGTGTCCCCATGCGCCCAAAGTTCATGGACCTAAATAGTTCCCATGCGCCTAGAACTAGGTTGAATTTGACTAAGTGTCCAGATGCCTAGAAAGTCCATGCCCCCGGTCACTCATGCGTCTGCATAATGCCCATGCGCCTAGACTTTGCCCAGAATCGACTAAGTGTTGCCCATGCGCCCTAATAGTGCCCATGCGCTTGAAAGTTCCCCATGCACCTGAAAGGCCATACGCTTGCATAGTGCCCATGCGCCTAAGACTTAGATTTATGTTTTGAATTTTGGGGAAAAATTAAAATGAGATGTTCCTGGGGGTGAAGTAAGGTGACTTTTGATGATGAATGAGGTATGTTATGGTATGTATGATGATTGTTATGTCACGTATGATAGTGCTTTGTATGGTGATGTTTTGTATGTTTATATTTATGTTTATGTTCCTTGTTATGTACGTTTATTTTCCATGGCTTTACGTTGAATGTTTATAAATGAAATGGAAAGTATTATGTAAAGTAAAGTGGAAAATAATGAAAAGAGGAACATAATGAAAGAATGCATGCATTAATGAATGAAAGATAAGTAAGAAAGTCATGCAAGCAAAGTATGGAGGTTCACACCCAATGAAGGGTGTTAGCTTAACTGTGTATGGGTTAGCTACCCTGGAAGGATGCACACTTTGGTCTAATCCTTGTGATTGACCATACTTATGGGATCATTGTCGCTTGCCCCAGGTACTGAGTCAGCTTCGTGCATAATGTTCGAGGTCTTTCATAGACCTCAGGCCCAGTAACCAACTTTGTGCACAATGTTCCAGGTATATCGTATGGCATTGATCCGAAATGAAAGAAAAAAGTTAGTGATGAGTGTACTTGCCCTAGGTACTGGAGTTAGCTTCATGCACAATATTCGAGGTCTTTGATAGACCTTAGGCCCAGTAACTAGCTTCGTGCAGAATGTTCGGGGTACTATACATGTCATCGGATGTAACGAACGTATGAAAGATAAGTAAGGAAGTTTACAAATGGAAGTGAATGAACGAAACCTAACGAACGAAGGATGACGATAATAATGTTATGATCTATGTGTATGTTGATGTTTGATCACATAAGAATGTAAGTAATGGTTTTGAAAGGAAGTAAAGTATATTTTATTTGAAAACAAGAGCTCACTCAGCAACACCGACTTTATGTGTTTCCAGTTGGCAAGCAATGGTTGTTGAGGATCGCACGAGGCGGCTACTTGGCTTATTTTCAATGGCATTCATTTTGTATAATGTTTTTGTGATGTAATGCAACGAGTTATTTTGTAATTAGTCAATGATGTATTAGTTTGCAAAAGCAATTATAAGAAATGAAAAGGTTTAAATGTTTTCGTTTTAATTTTTTATTAAAGTTAATGTAAATATATGTTTTGTGTGCGATGATTGACCACCTATGAGCGTTCCTGCATCAGGGCCTTACACAATGCCTTCTCCCCATCCATGATGACCTCTTGACAAGTCTTCTAGAATTCAAGCAAATGATCCTCAGAGAGAACAAGATCAATGGGTAGGGAGGTGAAGTAGTTAGATAGAGCCAGGAAACGACAAACCTATGAGAAAGTAGAATCTTTCTCAGAGTTCAATTGAGCGACGTGATTATGTTGTCTGTGATGTTGCATGCAAAAATCCGGGTCATTTCGGTGGTTTAGGTTGGCCATTTGAGAAAGCTCAAGGGTGAAGAAATGAAGAACAAAGGCAGCTTCTAGGTTAATTTAGGTTTTGCAAAAGTACAGAGGAAGAAGAGAGTGAAAGAAGGGGGAACCATTGGGTATATATATGAAATGGATCTCAAATATAGTTAATGAAATAGGATAAACTTTGTAATCTGGATGTCGGTCCCACCTATGAGAAAGCAATCTACTTTCGTCCAAAAGTTATTTTCTTGGAAGTCTAAAATCTTCCAAAGGTAATTTGACTTTGAAAGTTTTGATGAAAAGCTTTTGAAGCCATTTTGGCTTCGAAAGATATTCCGAAGAGTTTAGAAAACTTTTCTTCAGAAGAGATTAAAGCTTGGAAGGTTTAATAAGCTTTCGAGAGTTAATTTCTTTCAGAAGAAAATTGTTCTTGAAAACATACAAGTACTTAAAAATAAAATTAAGCTTTGGAAGATATTTTGGAAATTTCTTCAGAAGGTAAACTTTCTTAAGTGGTTGGTTGTTTTGAAGACTTCAATTTCTTCCGAAGGTAAATTCATAACTTCTCAATGATAAAAGATCAAAAGTTTCAAAAATCTAAGGAAAGCCTTCTAAAAAGATTTTTCTTCTAGAGTAAACAAGGGCATATAAAGGTGATAAAGTAGACAACTTAGGACACACAAAATTTTGAAATAATATAATTAAGATGAAGAAAAGCTATGCCAAGTTAATCATCCCAATAGCCGAGACAAGATATTTAAATCTTTGTTCATCAAAAGCTTTGGTGAACAAATCAACATATTGTTCATTTGTGTTAACTTTTACTAGTTTGATTAATACCTTCTTAAAGTTATCTCAAATCAAATCATACCTGTTCTTGATGTGTTTTTTCCTTGAGTGTTGCACAGGAGTCTCTGTGATAGAGATAGCACTGTTGTGTCTATGTGGATAGAAGTCTCCTTGAAGTTGAATCCATAATCTAGATCTAATTTTGAATCCAAAGCACTTGAGCACACAGCTTCGAATAACAATGTATTCAGCTTCAGTAGTTGATGCGGAGACACAGGATTGTCGGTTGTGCTTTGAAGGTCAGCTGGAAACATTTGAACTAGACAACAAAATCAAATGTAAAGTCAAGAGCCAGATTGCCTTTTGACTAATGACTATGACATGCCTTAGCTCACATCCTAATATATTACAAAAAGGATAAAAGTACATAAAGTAGAAAGCATTGACTCAAGACCTCAATGTACAGTTTACGAAAAGCATGGACCTTTTCACAAACTTCTAAATGTTGGTGAGTTAATAGAGTTGCAGTGGAAAGTGCTCCGACTTTATGGTAAAGTACAGCATATAAAGCATGTATTCAAAAGACTTCGAAAGAGAACCTGTCTTCATTTCTTGGCTTCGGAAGACTTTGTCTTTGAAGCTTCAGAAGACTTCAATTTAAGCTTCGGAAGATGTTGGTCTTGGCTTCAGAATATTTTACATTTAGAGTATTTTCTAGTGCATGGTGTAAAACTTCCAAAGCATCTCTACTTCTGTACTTCAATGCACGAATGCAGGAAGACTTCATATGTTTTAGGTGCATCAACCTTACATAAAACCTTACATTAGTGTTTTAGAAAACTTCATATTATATAAAATATAATTTTTTTATTGTTTATATTTAATAAAAAGATGTGATTTTTTTAATTTACTTAATTAAATCTATTTATAAAAAGATAACTTAATTTTAAAATTTTTAAATGAGAGAGAAATGTGAAATGTAAATAAATATACATTTTTACAATACCAATTATGTAAGATCGTGTAATTTTTGATTAATTAAAAGTTTGCATGGTTTAATCTTGTAGTGGCTATTATTTTCATTTATGAAACTTGTAGATTATTTATGTTTGATTCTTTGTTTGCATTAACTATTTTTTGTTTTATATAAAAATTAATAATTTAAGCTATTAAATTGAGCATAATAACATTACTAATAGATTATGATAATAATGATGGTAATAATAATAATCCTAATAATAAGACTAATAATTATAATTATACAAGTAATTACAACATTTGCCTATTATGTTAAAAATAATAATAAAAGTTAACAATTTATAAAAGTTAAACAATTAATAAGTTGTAAGAATAAGTTAAACTAAAAGTTCAATTAAGTTAGGGGGTGTTTTCATCATTTTATAAACTTAAAAAAATTATTTGCATAAAATAATAAGCATTGAAAATTAGAGGGATTAATGTATAATTTTGAAAGTCAAACACAATTTCCCCCTTCTACCCGTGTTTCCGGCAGCTCTCCCCGGTCATCGCCGGTGACCCTCCAACGACTTCGAAAACCATGCATAACCCTCAAATCCGATGCTCTAATCGATTCTAGTCACTACCGGGAACCGTTTCAAACTTGTACACATCAATACACACATTTAAACGCCGGTTACAAAGCCCAAACGAGAGGGTAGCCATAGCCTTGAACTCTCTAGCCGTTCGAGCATTAAACTGTAATTATAATATAATTAAACGAACCTACACAATCATCCAACTATTCCTAAGCGATTATTGATTCCAATTTCACCTGAAACAAACACAATCATTGTCCCTGATACTCCCCTTGCCGTAAATTGCATCCTAATTGAAACCCATTCTTTGAGCCAACTAAATAAAAATAACAAGGGGCTTTTGATCACTATGACCCTTGTAGATTCGTGTAAAAATAATTGGACTATTATCCATATTTGCATCTTGAACTGACTTCAATAAAGTTATGTCTGTTCTTCGTTTAGTTCGACCCAAATTCATCATCATACGGGTAATTAACCTCATACACACACTCGATTTGACATGGGGAACAAAAACCCCATGTCTATTGCAGTATTCATCAAGGATTTAGCCTTCAATTTGGATCAAATTGGAATTAGGGTTCTTGGAAAATTGGGGATTTATTGAAACCTTTTTTAAGATTTAAAGATCAACTCATAACGCGGCCAAGGCCTTTAGCACACTGGTAACACACCGCCCCTTGAACAGGAGGTCCCCGGTTCGAATCCGGCGAACCTCATGTTTTGATTTTGAGGTTTTTAGCTTTTCATTTAAATTTTGAAATTTTTAAAAAATTATATAAAATACTTTAATATTTTTAAATATTTAAGACAAATAACATACTTAGTCTATTTATTTTGCTTTTCTTATAAAATAGACTTTGAATAATGGTTTAATTCACTAAATGATTATTTGTTCAATATTTATCTATATTTATATATTTTAAATGATGATTATTTTAAAGGAAAAAATTATTATTATAAAAGTTATTTAAACTTATAAATTACAAAAGATTCCTTTTGCATTTTCTTTACAACTAAATTGCTTAAATAGTATGATTCATTTTTCAAGGAATTAAAAACATGAACAATTATTTCATTTTATGTATTTTAGTTAATAAAACCCCCAAATACCAAATTGAAACCTAGTCATCGTTAATTCGTTAAACTTATTATAATTAAACTTAAGTCTTGTAATTATATAATTAGGTGACTCGTGACGATTTACGTTTGAACGACGCGTATTATTTTCTTATTAATCACCAAATATATATTTATTGATCAAGTGAGTATTTCTATACCCCTTTTTCTTATTTTTACACTTTGGGGTGAAACATGTTACATTATAACATTACACTTGTAAAACGTTTAATTCTTGTAAACTTATGGCAATTCATTTGTATGTTATGGTTAGTTGATCTTAGTAATTACCATGTATTGACGATTATATGTACAATCATTAACTATTGCTAGCCTGGCAACGTCATAGATCTAGGAGCCTAACAAGCCTGCTTGGTTAATCCAAGTACACTTAGCTAATCATATAAACTTGTAAACATTGAGATTTGTAAAATGTCAAGGTTTGATTGTGCATTCTTGTCTTACATCCCAAGTTACTTTGTTCTCTAAATTACAACATGAATTTCCATCTTTTATATACTTATGTATTGAAAACTATGAAAATCTCACCAACATTATTGTTGACCTTTTATTTTTAACATGTTTGAGGAAACACGCAAGTTTGATTGCCACCTTTGAAGCTTATTCACACCTAGGAATGGACCTAGTTAAATAAATGAATGAACTCGAATTATCTCTTTTTATGCATTGTTGATTTTTTTATTAGAGACTTATGCTTGTAATTTTACATTTGGAACTTATAATATTATATTTGAATTTAATAATAGCGTTATGTGGTTGTGAATGATCTTAACTCTCACATCTTAATGTTTCCGCCGTCAAGGTTGGGGTGTGACATATTGGTATCAGAGCCCATAACTATAGGGATTTAGGTTATTAGAAATGGTGACCTATATTATAGCGTATGCATGAACCTTATAGAATGATATTTCTATCTTGTAAAATATATAGTTTGCATGCTACATAATGCTATGCCTTCTTATGTGTAATTTGATGCCTTAGCACAGAATTCCCTTATGAATGGTTAAACATTGTTACCTGTCTCCTAAACTTATCTTTGACTCTTTGAATCTCCCCGAAAATGATGCTTCTTAATTTTATTCTTGATGACATATGGGATCGTATACTTATTGTTTATGGCTTGAATCTTTAGACTTTATGTCTAATCTACACAAATCTTATCAAGGTTTTGATTTTATGAACCTAAGAAATATTGTGTGACATATAGACACCTATATTCTGAATTTCCTGGCAAAGGCCTTCGGGCTAAGGTAAGCATTTCGCATAAATCCTACGGGACTAGTTATACTTACCTAGGGATTTCTGGGATGAGTGGTAAACTATGGTCGACATACACAAGTTTCTAAGGCAAATGGGTCAATTCACCTTGACGTGTCAACGTTTCCAAATGGTAATGCGTTACCAAATAGAACCATTCCGCATGCCTTACAACTCTTAATTTATTCTTTTTTAAACTACTATCCCTTGTTATCCTCATTCCTGTGTTCTTCCAGTTCTAGCCTATACTTTCGAAGCCACGTGTTAATCTGAAAAGATCCTTCACGGTCGAAGTCACCGATGATCGTATTTGACATTGTTATACATGAATGTACCTGAGCCTTAACAAACACGAGTTCTTCATCAACCTCATTCCTTAACAAACACGTGTTAATCTGGAAAGATCCTTCACGAGTTTACACTTTGGGGTGAAACATGTTACATTATAACCATTGCACTTGTAAAACGTTGATTCTCGTAAACTTATGGCAATTCACTTGTATGTTGTGGTTAGTTGATCTTAGTAATTACCATGTATTGACGATTATATGTATAATCATTAACTATTGCTAGCCTGGCGATGTTATAGATCTATGGGTCTGATAAGCTTGCTTGGTTAATCCAAGTACACTTAGCTAATCATATAAACTTGTAAACGTTGAGACTTGTAAACTGTCAAGGTTTGATTGTGCATTCTGTCTTACATCCCTAGTTACTTTGTCCTCTAACTTATAACATGAATTAGCATCTTTTATATACTTAATGTACTGAAAACTATGGAAATCTCACCAACATTATTGTTGACCTTTTATTTTTAACACGTTTGAGGAAACGCACAAGTTTGATTGCCACCTTTGAAGCTTAGTCACACCTAGGAATGGACCTAGTTAAATAAATGAATGAACTTGAATTATTTCTTTTTATGCATTGTTGATTTTCTTATTTGAGACTTATGCTTTTAATGTTACATTTGAAACTTATAATTATTATATTTGTATTTAATAATAGCGTTATGTGGCAGTGAACGATCTTAACTCTACAATCTCGATGTTTCTGCTTTCAAGGTTGGGCTGTGATAAATTATTCCTCATTTGAAGAATTTTTGTTGTAAATTCATTTATTTATACATTTATTTGTGTTATATTTGAATGTTATAGTCCCTTGGGGTTATTTGATGATTTTGATAAAAATTTAAAGAAAAACTGAAGTTTGTGAAGAAAAGCTCTTGAATTAGGCATGTAGGGCCCCCCACATGGCCATGTCGCTATGCAGCATTATGCTGTGAAAAACTGCAGTCTACATTATGCCCTCACTTATCCCAATATGGCCATGTATGGAGCATAATCGGGTTTTAACCTAATTTCACCCCATTTCAACATAATTTTCCAATTAACTCAAACCCTAGCGTCTCTTACCCCTTTAGGTTATTTTGGGTCTACTTCAAGATTTTTAAGAGATTTCAAGGCCAAGATTGAAGATTTCACACTTTTAAAGAGGATCTAATATCATCCACTCCATTTCACGTAAGATTGGTTTTAATTTCTCTAGTTCTACTATAAGTTCTTTAATGTTCTTGTGTTTGGATGTGTTTTTTGTAAGCCTCATAGGCTAAACTCTTATTATCACTTTGATTAGATGAAACCTAGCATGATTTAACAACTTGTACATGATTCTTGGTGATGTTTATGTTGATGCTATGATGAAGCTTGATTATTCTTCAATGTTTGTGTGTGTTTGTTCTAGTTTGATGAAATGTTCAACCTTGTGGGTATTATAAGCATTCTATGTTGGAAAACTTCATGTTCTTACAAGACTTATACATATAATTGCATCTTTTGTATGTAATCTTGTGACATTTATCTAGAAATGGTGAATGAAGGTTGAAGGTGTATTATAATTGGTCAAATGTGAATCCTTATGCTTATGTTTGAGAAAACCATAGTGTATGTCATGAATCTCTCTTGTCATTGGTGATGAATTGTTTTGTAAGAATGGTATGAAGCTTATGAGTGGAAGAGTAATTATAGTTTTCTCTATTATATCCAAGTTGAGGTAGTTATCATGTGTTTTTGTGTTAACTTTCCAAAGATTTATCGAATTAGATAACCCTAATGAGAGCCTAATTCATTTTTAACATCAACCTAATTGTATCATTAGTCATCATGACTTTAGGTGGCTATTGTGTTTTTACCATTCTAGCATTTCGAATGGTTATATGTCTAGATATCCTTGATAGAATTTAGGCTACTTCCATGTATTATGTGTAAAAAATGGTCTCACCTCAAGTTGTGCTTGTTGTTAACTTATGGTAAGTGGAATCAAAATCCAAGTGGTATCTTTAATTGATTGTGTATCTTCATCATTATTTTATTGTTTTTTAGTTAACTTGCTAATCATTTTAGTTAATTCAATATTTTTGAATCCAAACTTAATGATCGGTTAAATAGTGATAATGATTTAATATTGGGAGTCATTGTGTTCACGGATCGATACTCGGTTCTTACCTAAGACTATACTGTCATGCGATAGTTGCAGTTGCATATTGTGTGTAGTTGGTTTAAGAGTAAAAATCATTCCTAAATTAAAACTCAATTGTGTAAAAAATCTCTACTAAAAAAATATATACTTTACACACATCAAAATGTAACAATTAATACCATTGATTTTAATAAGTAAGAGAACTTAGTTTGAGTGTTTAAATTATATAATACCATTTTGAAGGGAAAAATGATGTGATATGTTTAAAAGAATGACAAATGACAAAAAATAGGTTAAGGGAATAATAAGTGGTAAAAAAGATATTTTTTCATTAGATACAATAGATGTCTATATTGCATGTATGTTTCAAACTTCAACAAAATTATAGTCATGGTATCAGTTAAAATGTAACACTGATGATCCTTTACATAGATGGAAATTAAAATTTTAATTAAATATGTGAAAATGTATTTTTTACCACCGTACAAAAACACAAAATTAATAGAAATGAGTGAAATCTTATGTCGCCTACATTCTTTTTAATTAATAAATATCTGTTAATAAGATTATCTATTAAGACTTATTATCTTTTTTCTTCTATACATAATAAAAGACCGAGTTTTGAAACACATGACATGTTTTTATGTGTCTCAAAATTGTTTTCCTGTTTATCTTTGTTATCAAAATCTATACTTAATAGAATCACCGTTTACTTATTTTACACTATAATTAAATCATAATTTTTTTATTTTTCTTTGTGATCAAATTCTGGTTTCCTTGTTCAAGGAGAGTTTCTTTGTTTATATTTGATTCTTCAAAATTTGTTACACCCCGAAATTTCCAAGAAAATCAAGGAAGAAAAACGTTCTCGCGTGAAAAGAACTTCTCGTGCGATGAGTATGCTCTCACGTGAGAATCAGGCGAGAGTTGGGGATCCTATAAATATGAGAGCATATGTCTGACCCCTTTTCATGCGATAACAACTATGTAACACCCCGAAATTTCTATTTAAACGGAAGGAAAAGAAAGTAAATAGAAAGAATAGAAACTTTGCACAAGTGGAAGGGGAAAAAGTGTACCAAGTACAAATCTTAATATTTTAAGATATTAAAGGGCATGATCGCCCATATCAAGCAGAAAGCTGCTTTGATCTCGGAGGAAGACGAAGAGAGAGAGAGAGAGCCCGGTTCTAGATAGAGAAAGAGGAAGAAGAAGCTGAAAAAGGTAAGTCTTCTCTTGTTTGAGCTCGGTTTCAGTTGAGTATTGAGTTCTGGACCGAATTTCCGGTTGTTTAGAGTTTGTTTTCAGGATTCAAGAGCTGAATCAAAGGTGGGACTCGAACAGGAAGTGTGTTGCTCAAAAGGCTGCTTAAGGTGAGTTTCTAGAACCCCTCTTTTACTGATTTTCAATTGATTTGGGGCTATTATGCATACGATGAAAGCATCTTTTAAAGAAACCATGGGTTTACAGCTTTATGAATGAATATTATATGTATGTATGCATGTTACAGTGTTGGTTATGGGTTAGAGATGATGTTTAGCATGCTTAGATGGCCTTAGTATGTTAAATCTGTGTTTGAGTATGCTTAGAATGATAATCGGGTGAAATTGGTGGCATAGAAAAGATTTCAGAATGTCTGAAGAACATGAACAATGGTTCATGCGCCCAAACAGTTGTCCATGCATCCAGCATGAGAGACCAGACGCCTAAGTGTTGGCCATGCGCCCAAGAGTTGGTCATGCGCCTGAATAGTGGCCATGCGCCAGCATGTTGGCCCATGCGTCTAAGTATTGGCCATGCGCCCAAGTGTTGGCCATGCGCCTAAATAGTACCCATGCGCCCAAGTGATGAAAAGGCTAAGTGTGGACCATGCGCCTAAACAGTGCCCATGCGTCCTAGTGAAAGCAACGGCTAAGTATGTACCATGCGCCTAAACAGTGCCCATGCGTCCTAGTGAATGAAATGGCTAAGTATTGGCCATGCGCCTAAACAGTGTCCATGCGCCCAAGAGCTTGAAACGGCTAAGTGTTGGTGATGCGCCTGAACAGCGCAGAAAGGCCCAAACAGTGCCCATGCGCCCAGGCTGTTTTATACTTAGAATTTTTATGCTCATGCGCCTGGAAGGACCCATGCGCCCACTTTGGACTTAAGGTTTTCTAAGTGTATTTTAAGGGGTAAAATGGGGAGATAGGCCTGGTTATGATATGATGGCTTATGTTTGATGTGTGTTATGCATGTATGATGTGCCTGTATGGTGATGATGTATGTTTATGATTATGTGTATGTTCCTTATTATGAACGTATGTCTTCCCTTGGCTTTGCGTTGAACATTAATGAATGTAATGAAAGTATTATGTAACGTAAAGTCAAAGATAACGAAAAGAGGAACGTAATGAATGAATGCATGCATGAATTAATGAATAAAGAGAGAAGCATAGAAAGGCTTGAAAGCAATATGTATAGAGGTGCACGGCTCTAAATGCCTTAAGCTCTACCGCGTGAGGTTCAACAAATGCTAAAGTGTGAACGCAAGGGTTCCAGTCTTTGTGACTGACCTTCAAATGTGTTACCTATTTCAATAGGGGTGTTACCCATTCTATGGGTGTTGTTACCTACTTTGGTAGGGGTGTTGTTACCTACTTCGGTAGGGGTGTTGTTACCTACTTCGGTAGGGGTGTCGTTACCCACTTCGGTGGGGGTGTTGTTACCTACTTCGGTAGGGGTGTTGTTACCTACTTCGGTAGGTGTGTTGTTACCTACTTCGGTAGGGGTGTTGTTACCTGAGTTATGTATAACTTCAGGGGTGTGGCATAAAGCCAAGCATAGTTATGAGGTGAGCGACTCTGTGTTGCAACAGACTCGAAAGAGGTCCTTGTCGCATATCCCGGTACTGTGTCAGTCTTCGGACATGAGTCGGGGGTTTGTGAGCAGGCCCCGACACAGTATCAGTCTATGTGTCGGGGGTATTGCATAAGACAGGATACAGATTTGCGTACTCCGGTACTATGTCAGTCTTCGGACTTGAGTCGGGGATTTGTGAGCAGGCCCCGGCAGAGTATCAGTCTTCGGCCATGAGTCTGGAGTAGTGCATATGAGGAAAGTGACGGATGATGAGATCCGTGTCGCGTATCTCGGTACTGTGTCAGTCTTCGGACATGAGTCGGGGGTTTGTTTGTCAGACTCTGGCACAATATCAGTCTTCGGACATGAGTTGGGGATATTGCATGAGACGAGATAATGAGGTGAGCGACTTTGTGTTGCAACAGACTCGGATGGAGTTCAATCCTTGTGATTGACTCGTATGGGATCTTTGTCACGTATCCCGGTGTTGTGTCAGTCTTCGGACATGAGTCGGGGGTTTGTGAGCAGGCCCTGGCACAACATCAGCTTTCGAGCATGAGTCGGGGATATTGCATGAGACAAGATTCGAGTAATAAAGAGTAATGCACGAAAGATCACGTATGAATGAACGTAAATGAATTATTGTAATAAAGTACTGAACAAGATCCTTGTCATTCGACCTCAGTAATCGTGGCTGAGTGCCACGAAGAGGGTAAAGTCTGACCGGATCTGGTAAGAGAAGTGAACGATAATGTAATACGTTGTACGAACAAAGTTAATGAACGTAATGACGAAGATAATAATGTTATTATCTGTATGTACGTATGATGCATGATCACGAACGGTTGTAAAGCATAGTATGTTTTGAAACAAAAGTAAAGAACGGCTTTAACAGAGAAAATTATGTTTTATTATAAAACTAGAACTCACTCAGCGTCGCTGACTTTTGTATGCATGATAGTTGGCAGGTAAATGTTGATGCTGAGGAGTTGCAGGCATAGATGCATAAGCTATTGGGAGCGTTTTGAGGTTGGCATCCATATTTTGACATGTCTTGTACTTTGAGATAGAAACAAATGTTGTAAATGACATGTTTTTAATTATAAATGAATGTTTTAAATTCCGTTGCAAAATAATGTGCGTTTTATAATGTTTTAAGTGCGATGAACCACCGGCTGCAAGCGTCCCGGGAACGGGGCCTTACAAACTACTTCTAGAGAGAGAAAGTGAGGAAGTAGAGAGAGAATAAAGAATTGCGGTGTTTAAGGTATGTAACATATAATGATTCATGGAATGTATTAACGAATGATTATTGATAAATATAATGCATGAATGTGTAATTTTTGTTCTAAAAGCTCTCAGGAAGGTTGGTTTGGTGTTAGAATCTTCAAGAGGTGAGTTTCTAGCCCATTTATGCAAGTTTTTACGTTTTGGGGCTATTATGCATTCTAAAATATTTGATTATGCTTGTGATGATGTTGTTGATGGTGATGAGCATGTTAGCATGGCTTAGACACGATAGATTGGGTTTAGGCGGAAAATCCATATGTTCTCGCACGAATTAGATACTTTAGGCTTCCACGGATTTCAATCTGGTTAAGTTCTCACGAGACAAATATGTTCTCGCGTGACCTGTATGATTTGCACGACTAATGTGCTTGATGTGCAAGGGCTTGATTTTAGTAAGGTTCATGCGTGTAGGGAGGTTCTTTCGCGAAATGATGTTGTCACCTGGGCTAATTCTTGCATGATTTGCTGTGCATGTGTTATGTTATATTACGTTCTAACCGTTTTCAAAAATGATAAAGTTTTGCAATATGTCTTTACTTGGTATGCTATGTATACAAGTAAAGTAATATGTAACGAAAGTGAAAGATAATGATGAGAAAAAAAGTGAAACATAATGAATGAATGCGAGTCTATCAAACAAAATGAATCGAGGTCCGCAACCATGTTGTTGTTAGCTCAACTAAAGCGCGACTTAGTGGACCCATGAGGATGCGCTTCAGGGTCCTAATCCTTAAAGTTGATCGAGTGATACAAGATTCTTGTTAGCTTCATGCATAATTTATAAGGTTTATTAATAAGCGTTCGACACTATATTTACTTGTGCACAATGTTAGGGGTTTAGCACATGGAATTGATCCATTACAATGAAAGAAAAGGATGAATGAATGAAAGAAATGAACAATGATGAAAGATATTGAAATGAACGTATTGAGATGTATGTATTGACGTATGCTCACGTATGAAAAAGGCAAAGGTTTTGATATACGTAAAGTAATTTATTATAAAACTAGAACTCATTTAGCATCACTGACTATGTGTGCATAATAGTTGGCAAGTAATTGATAACGGAGAAGAGGTGCAGGCATGGACATGGAAGATACTAGGATAGTTCAAGTCTGGAATCCATATTTTGAGAAAGGACATTCATATTTATACTATTTTTGAAATGTAAAAGAAATGACATGATGTTTTGATAGAATTATAATAGGAATGAAAGTTATGTTTCTGCAGCAAAATGTTAAATTATTAATGTTTTATGCTATGAATGACCAACTGTGGGACTTGCTGGGAATAGGGCCGTACAAGTTGGTATCAAAGACAAAGATTTAGAGAATTGGATTAAGTTATTATGTTTAAACCAAATTTAAACTAAGAATGGGACAAAAATGAAAAGTGATGCAAGTCCGAGTATCTACATGCATGTAGGTATATGTTTGTGTAAAGTAATGGAAATGGACTTATGTGCATGTGTTATATGGATTATGTGCTCTTAGTAGCTTTAGACATTAATGTAATCAAGATAGGAAATGCTTAGGGGATGAAGAGTAAAGTAAGTGGCTAATCATACTTGACATAATATGGCTATTACCTTGAATGATCATGTTGGTGTTTGGACTTATAGTATTTAGGAGATAGCTGGGGGAAGGTCATTGAATGCTTCTTGAGGGGGAGTTCATGGTGGACATGGTGCTAGATTACGTGTCACCAAGAGCAAGGCTAAAACTGTAGAAACGGCTCATGAGGAACCCAAGCCTCATAATCATGAAGGTGGGGATGAGATTGCTAATTTGAAGGCCTTAGTAAAGGAGGATATAGTTGATGAGGTTCATCAAGTCATACAAAAGATTCTGCCATATATGGTGACTGAGGTTGTTAGAGCCGTGAGGGAAGATGAAAGGAAGGAGAAGAAAAAGAAAGAGAGCACTGCTAGGAGAGGGGGTGTAGAAGGAGGATAAGAGGAGCAAAAGCAACCTAAGACTAAGATCATTATTTTTAATGATGATGATGAGTAGGAAGTTGTGCAGGGTCCTACAAATGAGTGCAATCTTGGGCATTTTTTAGATGGAAGCCCCTAACCTTCGACGGAAATAAAAATGCTACCGCTGCTCACCGATGAGTGAGAGAGATGAAGGCTATTATGGATATCAAGGAGTGCAAGGAGGATCAGAATGTGAAATTTGCTACCCACTCATTTGTGGATTCAGCCTTGTGCTGGTGATATCATATGGTATAGGCTAAGGGTAGTCAGCCTATCTGCAAGATGAAATGGTTAGAACTGAAGTGGATGGTGATTAAGGAATTATGTCCTCACCAAGAGTTGGATAGAATTGAAATGGACTTTCTACAACTAGAGTCAGGAACCATGACATACCAGCAGTAAACAATCAAGTTTAACAAGATGGCAAGGCTTGTGCGAGAGTAGATGACGCCCGTGTCATTGTAGATCAAGAGATACATCCAAGGTCTACACTGGACATCCATAAGCACGTGATCGCCACTTGGCCAAGTTGTTTAGGTTGGTGGTTGATTTGACAAGGAGACTATACGATGAGCGAGAATGTTAATGGTGGTGGAGGTGTAGAAGAAGTGGTACAATGATAAGAACTGTAACGAAAAACAATATGGTGGTTGTGGTTTTAAATTTGGTGGTAAGAAGGCGAGAGTGAATAATCCGAAAGTGGTGACAGGAGGTATAAGTTAACCTCAAATGGAGCTTGACTTGGTGGAGAATGCAAGTCAACAAGCTCACCCTTTTTAATCTTCTACTTGATCACCCTTTTGTGCTTTTCTAGGTGGACTTCCAAAGAATTCATACAACATCAAGAAGCTTGTTGGACCAAAAGAACCAATGAGCCTGATTAGAAAAACCTCTAAGTCCCACAGACATTGCAACTGCTGAAAAAGATCACAACAGCTGAAGACATCAGCTGATTACAAGGTCTGAAGACAAGAACTGAAGACTACTGCTGAAGACAAAGTCTGAAAGTAAAGTACTGAAGACAAAGTCTGAAGCTATCAGCTGAAGACAAAGTCTGAAAGTAAAAGTCTGAAGAACAAAGTTTGAAGAATAAAGACTGAAGACAAAGACTGAAGACCAAAGTAATCAGTAGTTGTCACAACAGCTGAAGTTATCAACTTCAGTAGTTGTGATGGTTTCCTTTCAGTACTTGTAATTATAGTTTCAGTAGTTATAGTTTCATTAGTTTAGTTTCAGTAGTTTTATGTTTTTGTACTTAAGCATTCTCTGAGACGTACTCAGTAGTTAAGAACATTCTCAGTAGTTTGCATAGTTTCAGTAGTTTGTATAATTCTGTTAGATGTCACTATCAAGTGACATCAGCAGACGTCACATTCCCTATATAAGGAATGTTGACCTAGTTGTAATGTGTGACATTAAGCCACCACGAAAGCATGAATGAAATATTCCTTTTGCAGGATTCTCTCTCTATAACCGTTTACTTTTGCATCGAATATCAATTGTGTTCTTGCTAATGCTGCAATACTCTCTAATTAATCAAACATAGATCACTGATCTTAACAAATGGTATCAGAGCAAGGTTAATCATTGATCGATCTAACAATTGATCATTGAAACTACTATTCGATATCTAAGTTTGATTGAATTAGCATATTTGCAAGAATTGGTTATAGATCATTGAATTTCTGTTGCTTTCGTTTATCTGCTTTGAGTTTTCTCTTGGTTCATATTGAGTTTGTTGTGTTTTGCACTAAATAGTTAAAACTTAATTGAATTGGTTGAAACCAAGAATGACTACTCCTTCTAATGACCCTCACAATACCGTTCCTCAACCAAGCCTCCGATGCTGGTTAGAACTGAGTATAACATATGGCAACGAAGAATGCTTCATCACCTGTCTGTTAACAGTTCAGGTTGTTGGACGTCTATTGTACATGGTCCACACAAGCCTATGGTGAACAATCCGGAAACCAACCAAATGGTTCCGAAGAAGAAGGAACAATACTTAGATGAGGATCGAAAATTGTTTGAGATTGATGCTAAAGCGCATAGAATTTTGGCCATGGCACTGCCGAATGAAATCTATTCTGGGCTTATGCATCATGAAACTGCTCATGACCTCTGGAATGCATTGAAGGAACAATTTGGTGGAACAGATGAGGTTTTAGCAAATAACAGAGAAATCCTTACCCAACAATATAAGACATTCTCTCATAGGAAGGGTGAGTCACTGACTCAACAGTTTGAGCGTTTTTCCTGTTTGATCTCTGAGCTGAAAATGGTCAAACATGAATACACAAATAGTCAGATGAACAACAGATTCCTCAGATCACTGCCTGAGAGATGGGACACATATACCATTGTCCTACGCTTTAGTGCAAATCTGGATAGTCTATCTCTCCCCCAACTCCATGGGAAACTGCTTACATTTGAAAGAGAGATAGAGCAGAAAAGGAAACTGGCATCATCAGGAAAGCTCACTGATAACTTTGTACCAAGGAACACTGCCTTGGTTGGTCATGAGTCAGAATATGCTGCATCAGAAAGCAATTATGATGAGCATATAAATTTCTCATCAAATGGTTCAGATCATGCATTTGTTAGTGTTGACATTCAATCAGGCTGTAATAGTGACATTATGGATGATTTAAAGGGTATTGCCGATGATGACTTAGAAGAGATGGATATTCTGAGCCAAATGGCCTTGATTAATATCAAATCTCAAAAGTTCTACAAGAGAACTGGTAGGAAATTTCTAGGACTCTCTGGCAAAACCAAAGTTGGTTTTGACAAGAGTAAGTTGAGGTGTCACAGATGCAACAGGCTTGGACACTTTGCAAGAGAGTGTAGATCATCTGTATCTAACTCCTCTGCACCCTTTGTGACTTTTCCAAGCAATAGTCCACAAAACAGAGGGCAACATCCTGCAAGTTCTGGTCATCATTCACAACCCATATCTCTTGCATATTTTGTCCCTCAGGGTCCAATGTCATATCCATATCCCTGCTATTATATGCCTCAGCCAAATCAAGTTCAAGTTCCTATTGCACAACAACCTCAAGCCTTACCTGAGCCTCTACCATCTTAATCATCTCAATCACAACCTCATAACAGCTTCTTCACACCTGGTATTGTTGACTGGAGCAGTTTACCAGATGATCTTTCTGGTAATGAGCAATTATTTGTTGGTGTTAGTCAACATGGTGGTGAACATCCTTTTGGGAATCTAGCTCTCATGGCCCTGGAATCTACTGATAGTTCATGCTCCAATGCATCTTCATCACAGGTAACCCAGGTATCCTTTGAGGCTAAGGCCAAGCTATGTTCTGAATCTTGCATAGCTGCATTTATCTCTATTAGAGAGGCAAATGTAGCTTTAATAAATCAAAATCTAGAGCTTGAGCAAACCCTTTCCAAAAGAAAAGCTGAATATGAGTCTGTCCTTAAGGATAAAGATGATGAGATTTATAAGCTTAAATGATAATTAAATGATGAAAAGGCTAAGCTAGAGGTCATTCTTGAGAACCATAGAGATCTCAAAGAAAAACTTGTAGTTACCCAAGTTAAGTGTGACCGCTGGGTATCATCCTGCAAGGGATTTGAAATGCTGCTCAGCAAGCAATCTGCTTCGAATGTGAAGTTTGGAATTGGTTACAACCATATTGCACCACCTACAGATTTTACTCCAAAACCAATAGTAAAATCTAAAGATGAAAGTAATTTCCAAACCACATCATCATGTGCATCATCCTCAAGTGATCACCCAAAATCACAAGATGAAATCAGTGTTGATACCTCAGCAAATCAATTGGCTGATGGGTTAACTATTGATAAGCACATGAAGCTGAGTACTTCAGATGTTATCCCTCAAAGTACCTCAAGTACTGAAGGGCAAGTCACAACATGTGAAAAGCATTTCAAATCAGCTGAAATAAAAGGATTAACAACTGCTAATAGAGAACAGCTGAAGAACAAGTCTTCAGTTGTTACAGATCCTTCAGTACTAAACAAAAGCACTGAAAGGAGGAAAGTACTAAAGAGCGCACCTTCAGTAGTTTCCACATCAGCAGTTGAGCACTCCAAGATGAAGAATAAGCCATGTGAAATATGTGGTAAATTCAATCATCTTTCTCATGAATGTTGGTACAGAAAGGGTTCCAAACTCAATAAAGATAAGCTCATTAAAACCCAGATGGATAAAATGAAAATTGAGTTTGAGACTAAGTTTGTACCACACTCATCCCTTTGTTATAAACCTAAGCCTTCAACCAAATCCAAAAAGAAGGATAGGGTTTATCATAAAACAGCTGATAGTGTTCCTCATGATAAACATCAGACTAAGTCTATGAATTTTAAGGAGGAAATGGTGGGTTACATGAACTCATCAAACACAAGTACTGATATGTCACAAGAGCTGAAAGCTTTAGCTACAAATCAGACACAACTTGTTATGATGGTTCAACATTTGTTGGGGAGAGTTAACTAACTAGATGCACCTGTGATCAAACCACTGAAAAGGCATTCCAAGCCCAAATCCAAGGAATCCATTTTAGCACCATCTCCTTCTTCATCAGCTTTTAATCATAAGAAACAAGTTATGGTTAAATCTGTTGATGAAAACAGACCCAAAACCAAAAAGGTTTGGGTCTCAAAACCTAACTAGTTCTTTATGATGTATGCAGGGTTCTTCAGCATGCCAAAGGAGCATCTGGTATGTAGACAGTTGAGGATCTATGCATATGACTGGGATCAGTTCTCTTCTTAATGACTACTCTCAAGGAAAGAAGGGATTTGTCTCATTTGGTAATGATGCCAAGGGTTACATCATCGGGAAAGGATATGTGTCTAATGGACAAATCAGGTTTGATGATGTTAACCATGTGGAGAATCTCAAGTATAATCTACTGAGTGTCAGTCAGATGTGTGATAAAAGTCATGTTGCACTTTTCACAAGCCAGAACTGCAGGATTCTGTCTTCCTAAGTTCTGAGGCTGATTGACAAGGTATTGGATGAACATACTCTCCTGAAGGCCAATAGGATTGGAAGGGTGTATGCCTTGGATTTGTCAAAGAAGATTGATTTGAAGGGTCATCCTTGCCTGTTCTCCAAAGCCTCTTCTCAGGAATCTAAACTGTGGCATAGAAGGTTGGGTCATGTTAATCTCAAAAACATGAATCAGCTGATCTACAATAGTTTAGTGAGAGGTCTACCAATAAAGGACTTCCACTGTGATGAAACCTGCACTGCTTGTTTAAAAGAAAAACAGCACAAAGTCTCATTTCCTCCTATTGAAGAACCTAAGTCCACTGCCTGCTTGCAGTTATTGCATATGGATCTATTTGGTACTGTGAGAGTGATGAGCATGGCAAAGAAGAAATATTGTCTGGTAATTGTGGATGATTATTCTAGATTTGTATGGACTTTCTTCTTGCATTCAAAGGATGAGGTTGCTCAAAAGATTATAAACTTCGTGTTGTATGTTGAGAAGCAGTATTCCCTATCAGTCAAGTGTATAAGGAGTGATAATGGAACTGAACTCAGAAACCATACACTTGATGATTTTTATCTATCAAAAGGAATCAAGAGGCAGTTTAGCATCCCAAGGACTCCAGAACAAAATGGAGTAGTGGAGAGAAAGAATAGGACCCTAATTGAAGCTGCAAGGTCTATGTTGGCTGACTCTGGTTTTCCATTGACCTTTTGGCTGAAGCTGTTAACACAGCTTGCTATGTGCAGAATAGAGTATTAGTAAATCAGAGGTTGATGAAGACTCCATATGAACTTCTACATCATTTGGCTCCTCTAATTTCATTCTTCAAAGCCTTTGGGTGTCCTTGTTTCATTCTCAACACAAAGGATCAACTCCACAAATTTGATCCTAAGGTGGATGCAGGGGATTTTGTAGGTTATTCATCCACATGCAAGGCTTACAGAGTCTTCAACTGCAGAACATAGATAGTTGAAGAAACCTTGCATGTGAAATTCAATGAATCTCCTTAGGATAAAATTCCACAAACCCCTGTGGAGTTGTTTGATCTGGACATACTGCAATATGTTCCTTATCAACCTCCAGCTGTTGCAGATCTTGTGGATAAATCATCTTCTGTAGCAGTCTTCCACCTAGTGGTACTGAAGATGATGATGATATCAGTACTCACCTTTTCAAGTTTAGTGACCAACTGCCTGTGTTCACTAAACTTGATGTTCCTGTAGCTTCAGCAGCTCCATCCACAACAAATGCTGATGAGATTTCTGACTCCTTTACATCTTTGATTTGCCATCTCATACTTGGTTTCAGAGTCTGGATTAACATCTGCTGCTACTGAACCGGCTACAAATACTTGCACTGATCTTATAGTTACCAAGAGCTGAAGAATCACCCCATGTCTCAAATCATTGGTGATATCAATGCTGGTGGCTCAACCAGAAGTCAATTGTCTAACTTCTGCTTCTATGCTCTCTTCATCAGTCAGCTAGAGCCAAAGAACTATCATGTTGCTTTAAGAGACAATGGATGGGTTGAAGCCATGCATCTTGAACTACTTCAGTTCAAAAAGCAGCAAGTGTGGGAACTGGTTCCTCTACCCCCAGGTAAGTGTGCAATAGGCACTAAATGGGTGTTTAGGAACAAAACTGATGAAAATGGGCTTATTGTCAAGAACAAGGCTAGACTGGTTATACAAGGGTTTTCACAAGAAGAAGGTATTGATTATGATGAAACCTTTGCCCCTGTAACCAGACTAGAGGCAATTAGATTGTTCTTAGCCTATGCTGCATTCCACAATCTTAAAGTTTTTCAAATGGATGTCAAAAGCGCATTTTTATATGGTAAAATAAAAGAAGAGGTTTATGTGTGTCAACCACCAGGTTTTGAGGACAATAAACATCCTGATTGGGTGTATAAACCTGATAAGGCTCTTTATGGGTTGAAGCAAGCTCCTAGAGCCTGGTATGAAACACTTTCAAATTTTCTTCTTAAAAATAATTCACTAGAGGCTCCATTGATAAAACTTTGTTTATTAAGAAAGTGGATTAGCATAAGCTACTTGTTCAAATTTACGTTGATGATATATTTTTGCATCCTCTGATTCTTAGTTATGTGATGATTTTACAAGTTTAATGAAACAGAAGTTTGAAATGAGTGCAATGGGAGAATTATAGTTCTTTCTAGGCTTGCAAATCAAAAAAAAGGGTGATGGAACCTTTATTCATCAGTCAAAATATACAAAAGATCTCTTGAATAAGTTTGATTTACAAAAGTGTAAGCCCTGTTCTACTCCATGTGCAACACCACCAATGGATGCAGATCAGAAAGGTAAAGCTGTTGATGAAACATTTACAGATGTATGATTGGTTCCTTGATGTACTTAGCAGCTTGTAGACAGATATTATGTTTGCAACGTGTGTTTGTGCTAGATTTCAGCTGCTCCTAAAGAGTCTCATTTGATTGCAGTCAAGAGGATCTTTAGATATCTGCTTAGGTCTTTGGTATTCCACTGGACACTCTTGCAAATTAGTTGCTTTTTTGATAGTGACTATGCAGGGTGTAAGTTAACCAGAAAGTCAACTTCTGGTGGATGTCAATTCCTAGGCAACTGTTTGATTTCTTGGCAGAGTAAAAACAAACATCTGTGCTACATCTACTGCTCAAGCAGAGTACATTGCTGCTGCAAGTTGTACATCTCAGGTACTCTGGCTTCAGAACCAATTATTGGATTATGGCATTACAGAGACTAAGACTCCTATTAATGGATACTGCTTCAGCTCTGTGTATTGTCAAGAATCCAGTCCAGCACTCTAGGACCAAACATATAGAGATCAGACACCATTTTATTAGGGATTGTTTTGAAAAAGGTCTGATTTATCCAAAGTTTATGCCTAGTGCTGATGAGCTTGCAGATATATTTACTAAGCTTTGGATAGTTCAACTTTCCAAAACCTTATGTTAAGGCTTAGTATGCTGCAGCTAGAATAAGTGATAACTACTAATGATCTCAGTATACAAGTACTGATGATCATTAGTAAACAAGTCACAAATTTGTACTACTTTCTGTTAAACGAAACTGATGCAGTTACAACTAGTGATGTAGTTATAACTCCTGATGTCAGTAAAAACAGATAAGTACTGATGTCCTATGAAACAACTGAAATCAGCTAAAAAGTTTGATGAGTAAGTGTTGAGGACAGTATGAAACAGCTGAAAAGCTACGAATTGACGAAAACTACTGATGAGAATTTTCACTTCAGTCGTTTTCACAAACTGCTGTTCCACTCTAAACAACTGATGACAAAACCATGTCTTCAGTAGTTCACAACTACTGATGACTAATACCAAGTCCTCAGTGTTTTACAACAGCTGAAGACAAAACCAAGGGTTTTAATAGTTTCACAACTACGATGATGACTAAAACCACGTCTTAAGTTGTTTTCAAACGTTTGATGGTTAAAACCACGTCTTCAGTTGTTTTCATAACAACTGATGCCACCACGAACACTTTCAGTCATTTTCTTTTCAGCCTTTTTCTTACCTATAAATACCTGTACTTATAGCCAAAATTTCATTAGCCGTTTTCAAACCTTCTCTCTCTCAACAATGGCGACCATGCAACTCAAACCCCGACACAACTGTGTTGCCTACCTTTCGAAATCGGCCTTCTGGACAAGTTTGACACTGCCATTGATCTTATGGTGGATTCCCCATACCGAACAACTTTCTTCTCAAAATATCCTGATTCCGTATCCCAGTTCTGGACCAACGTTTCTGTAACCATTGGTGAGAATGCGAGCCAATCACTCTCCAGTCGTTGGTGAACCAGAAACAGGTGCTCATCACCCCCGACATCATTCGCAAAACCCTAAATTTGCATGATGGCACCTATCCAAAAGAATACCCGAAAGGCACCACTGATATGTCTTTCATAAATAACGGGTATGAAGGACCTAAGTGCTACGACCATCCTCAAGAAGCACTTCATGATGCCGAAAGACTTATCTTTCATATGGTAAATGTCTGCCTAGCTTCTAAGACATCTTCTTGGGATCAGATGTCTTCCCGATGGCAACAGGTATTGTATTCTATCCTTGAGCGACAAAACCTAAATTTTTCTGAGATAGTTTTTATGGAACTAAAGGATCTGGCTCAGAAAACTGTGGCACACAGATGGCTACTTTATCCCAGGTTTTTGATGGCCATAATTTAAATCAGTTAAAATCTGATGGACTTGTGGTCTTGGTGTCCCTGCTCCAGCTGTGTTAGCTGAGGTATACTCCAGACATAACACAGACCCTACTCTCAAAGGGGCTGCCCGTATGCTAAAACCCAAGCAGAGGGAACCCACGGCCTCCACTTCCAGATCCAAATTCCCACCAAACCAAATCCAAAAAGCCCAAAAAGGCTACTCAGGGAGATGAGTCCCCTGGGGATGCCCCTGTACCACAAACACAGGAATTACATACTGGTTCTAACCCCCCAGTTATGTCCAACACTCAACCTGCTGAAGCCGCACAGGTATCCTCTCAAAAGGATCCTGTTGCAACCATAATTGAGGATCCCACAATACTGGAAGCTATCTCACTTGAGAGGGTTACCATTGAAGCGCACGTCTCACCCCGGGTGCAATCTGCTTCGGACCAATCTCCACATGCAACCGCCCCTCAAAGCCCAACACTAATTGTTGCTAAAGTGCTGACTCAGTTGCATTCCTCACCCCCTCCCCAGAAACCACTTAATACTGGGAATGCCTCAACCATTGAGGGGGAGGACCAAACTGCTTCTGATAACCCCCAGCACAGGGGTTACAATGTTCCATCTCCAAGTGTAGAAACGGAGGTTAGAACATCTGGTGAGGCTGCCACTTCTCCTGCTTCAGCATATGATCAGGTTGAAGTTGGTAACATCCATAAGACCTCACCAGAGGCAACTGCCAATGAAGGACATAGTCCTACGGCAGGAAGTCCCCAGTACCAAGCACAAGGGGCATATGCATCTACTGATCTACACTCAGTGCATGTTCATCCTGATTCCTTCAGGAGGTCAGGTGATTCAGCTGTTGGATTCTGTATGCCCAAGACACATAGAACATTGATGTGGTTAGTACGTTGTGATCCAAGTCGGGTCATACCCAATAACAAGCTTAGCAAACACCAATTAATATTTAATTGATGATATGATCATTCAATTAAATAATTACACCAATTTAGAAAATGGGTTTTCTAAATAAATTGTATGTGAGAAAGAAAAAATTATGAGGATATTTTGTTCAGGATATTATTTGTAATGTTGTTTAAATTAGTTAAGCAACATCAAATAATAAAAGTGTGTGTGTGTTATATAATTAAAAGGTTAATTATGTAAATATATATGTTAATCTTTAGTTGTAAAAAGGATTAATGTATACGGACTTTTAAGAAAAAAAAAAGGGAGGGCAACCCTAAGAGGTTCCCCCCCCCTTTTTTGTTCCAGCCACTCTTTTCTTTATTAGAGTCTCTTTGGAGAAAAAGACACACACATCTTCATCCTCTCATCTCACACACATATGGAATGACCAAAGGAGAGAATGGTTCTCTCCCTTTTGAAGAAACTCTCGGCTGAAACATGTTCCAGCAGCATCTTCATGCTCGATTTGGTGCTGGAAGGATGTTCCAGCAGCATCTTCATGGTCGATTTGGTGTCAAACCCTAGCAAAAATGGTGTTTCTTGAAGGCTTGTGGGTATGTACACTTGAGGACACCTATCGTTGGTGTTTTGGCCATCCAAGAACCGCCTTTTCTTCATCAAATCGTGTTTTCCAGCAGCCCTACAATCGGTTCTTCAACAGCCAACAAAGGTAGTTTGTTGATGTTGTTTTGGTTGTTTTAGCTTGTTGATAACTAGTTTATTCACATACAAATGATCCTATGTCTTTGGGTTTGTTGAAATTAAGTTATGAACATCAATTTTCAGATTACAAATGGTATTTGTTAAATGTTTATCCGCTGCGTTTTTCTTGTTTAAATGGTTAAACAACATTGTTTTGGCATACAAACCCAACATCAGCAAACACTGATGATGACTTGGGATTCTTCTATGATGTTTTAGCCCAAAATACCATCCTAGAGAACAAGGTAAGACGACTCTACGAGTAGCTTGCCAAAACGTCTCAGGATCAACGTCCATCTACCCGCATTACCACACAGATGGCACCTTCAATTGAGGGTTCTTCAAACACTTCGCCTACACATATAACTATGCCACCAGCCTCTGCCTTTGGCACCACCTCTCAGGGACAGAACCCCTCTGAGCAGTTGGTTGCTGTCTTTCAAAACTCCTTACCTCTCATCACTCCAATCATGACTGAGATTGTCCATAAAGCCATAGATGAGAGGATCTCCTCAAATCTACCATCCCTCATTGATGATGCTGTTCACAAATCTCTTTTTGCCTTTCAAGCCCCTAATCCCAATGCAACCAAAAAGGGGGAGACTTCCGAGTCTAAGGCAGTGAAAGAAAAGAAAAGAAAAAGAGTTGATGATGAGAAAGAACCTACAAAAGAGAAGGAGGTGGAGAAAGAACTGATCTCAGAACAACTGATCACATATAAAAGAAAGAAGAGTGCTGAGTCAAAAGCTGATGAAGATAAATCCTTAGAAGATCTTGTCAAAGATGCTGATGAAGCTCACAGCAGTTCCATGGATAAAATTATAGATCAGCTCTTCCGACAAGGTCATAACACAGCCACATTAGACTCTGAGATCAGAAGGCTGGAAATAGAAGAGATTCAGGCAAGATGGGCAGGTTATAATGTGTTGGAAAGGGAAAGATTGGAGATAATGATCAGATTCATTTCCAAATACATTGGAAGATCATTGATAGAGATAAAAGCCTGGTCCAGAGAAAGTATTTTGGAGATAAGAAAGAAAATCTGCTCTGCTGGAAGCTATAATAAAGGGATGATAATAGAAGCACTGGATGAAACAGGTGCAGGAAAGAGAACTGAAATGGCAAAGCTCTCCAAAGCCAAACTCACCACCAAAATGCAAAGTCAGTTTTCTCACATTCCCACTCAAACACAACCCTTATCTCTGAAATCTCCCAAATCTATCCCTAAACCAAAGCCACCCGCAACTCAACCCACAAAACCAATCCCTTTACCCCAAAAAACACCTCAAACCTTACCCAGTGATGCACCCAGAAGGAGGGGAAGGGTGTTGAGGGTAGAAGAAGATGAAGAAGAGAATGATGATGATGATAGTCTGCCAATCTCTGTTGTTCTCAAACTCAAATCACCTGAGCACAGAAGTCAACAAGTGATTACTCCTGACTTGCAAATGCAGATGGTGAAGGTAAAGATTGAAGAACCAGAACAACATAAATAGCACGATGAGAACTTTCTCAAGATGGTTGATAAGGATTTTCCTCAGTCCTCATCCATTCAAGAAATGAAGAAACAGGCTCTGAGGCTGTACACTCTTAGACATACTTTTCAACATCAAAATGAAAGAGTGCGGATCTGGCCAGACCCCAGGGTAAGTTCTAGAATTCATAAGAAAAATATACCAAGTAGATATCATGGCCAAGTGAAGAAGACCTTGAATGCTGTAATTACGTTGGCCATGGTAGTCTCACCCTGGGAAATCATTGAAGAATTCAAGAGAGCTCACAAATCCAAGACAACCCCACAATCTATTCTTGAGAACAAAATGATCAAGAAGGGGTTGTTATACAAAAGACTTGAAGATCTTCAGAAGAGTGAACTCCAGTTGTTGCTTGAAGGCTCTCACCCTGATGAATTTGCTTATAGAGAGATAACAACTATGGAGTTGAAAAATGGAAAGACAGTGAGATACTTGTCTGAGTATTTGGCCTAGAGTTCTTCTTCGAAGGAGAAGCAGAAGAACTCACCAAGGAGGAACAAGTTGTTCTCCTTGAGGCCTATGCTAGTAAGTCTTATAGACTCATTCATGGGAATTAGGTTTCATGGTTGGGATAAGACTCTGTGTTTAGTTTCCCCGAAACAAAGTTCCCTTCCATACTTAGCCAAACAAATGATTAGAAACCTTTTCCCGGCCTGTGCTTAACTGATTACCTCTGAAGCTGATCAAGAGGGGTTTCTGCCAAGAATAAGTGGATCATTAATAAGTTTAGAGGTTTTGGCTACATTGGTTCAGGGGGAGTTTGTTGGACCAAAAGAACCAATGAGCCTGATCAGAAAAACCTCTAAGTCCCACAGACATTGCAACTGCTGAAGAAGATCACAACAGCTGAAGCCATCAGCTGATTACAAGGTCTGAAGACAAGGTCTAAAGACAAGAACTAAAGACTACTGCTGAAGACAAAGTCTGAAGCTATCAGCTGAAGACAAAGTCTGAAAGTAAAGTACTAAAGACAAAGTTTGAAGTTATCAGCTGAAGACAAAGTCTGAAAGGAAAAGTCTGAAGAACAAAGTTTGAAGAACAAAGACTGAAGACAAAGACTGAAGACCAAAGTAATCAGTAGTTGTCACAACAGCTGAAGTTATCAACTTCAGTAGTTGTGATGGTTTCCTTTCAGTACTTGTATTTTATAGTTTCAGTAGTTATAGTTTCAGTAGTTTTATGTTTTTGTACTTAAGCATTCTCTGAGATGTAATCAGTAGTTAAGAACATTCTCAGTAGTTTGTATAGTTTCAGTAGTTTGTATAATTCTGTTAGATGTCATTATTAAGTGACATCAGCAGACATCACATTCCCTATATAAGGAATGTTGACCTAGTTGTAATGTGTGACATTAAGCCACCATGAAAGCATTGAATGAAATATTCCTTTTGCAAAATTCTCTCTCTATAACCGTTTACTTTTGCATCGAATATCAATTGTGTTCTTGCTAATTGTCTAATTCATTGTTGAATTCCGCTGCAATACTCTCTAATTAATCAAACTTAGATCACTGATCTTAACAAAGCTTATCATCTTTTTCCTATCAACAGACTACTTATGATTCTTTTAGATTATTGCTCTTAACTTTAAAGCTTCCTCATCTTCCTCTTAGCATCTTTTTCTTGTTTTATTATTTGTTGCTCAAGCTGCTTGAGGTACTCAAATTCTACGTATTCATAGGATAAGGGAAGAAGTGAAAGTGCCTAATAGAGACTTGTGGCACTCAGGTAGCTGATTATATTTTGTCTATCTGCTTCCTTGTCTAACTAAGGTAGTTGGTCAGATGCCACAACCTCCGTCTCAAGGCTTTTTTGAATTGGGGAGAGGGTAGGAGCATGTTTGTTGAGTCTTTTCTTCTTGATCCTAAGTAGCAGTTCTGCATCCTTTGCCTCTTTCCTCTCCCTTGATAACTCAGTGTTAGCCAGTTCATTTAGCTCATCAAGGGAAGAGAGATTAGTTCATGAATGTTATAGTTCTCGATCCGAAAGTATTTCAATCTAGATGCCCTGAACTTATCATCTGGAGTGTTTAGCTTAAGGGCAACCCTAATTGTAGCTTCCATGAAGCCTAGGGACCCACTTGAACTCTTCCCCTTAGCTTCCTCTTCCTCAATCTCTTCAGAAGTTAGTTTCCTTTTCTTTTGTTACTCACAAGCCTTGTTCACTCAGGGTGGAGAGAGCTTTGGCCTTCATTGCTTTGTTCAACACTTAAGCTCTTGCTAGAGAGAGGTTGTGAAGCACCTGTTGGTGCCTCACTGAGGGTAAAGGATGTTGAAGTAGTTCTGTTTCAAGGTTCATATGTTCTATCACTAGACCTTCAGTTAAGATTTCCCCTTTGAAGCTAATCTTAGAGTCCACCTCAATATTTAGTTGACCAATGACATTGCCTATTAGCCTTTATCTTCTTCTAAATCCAAACTCCTTAACAATCCTGTCTTGAATCTTCTCAAATAGTCTGTCAATTTGCCTATTTTGACTTGGATTAGCAAGTGACATGTGGACTAGAGGAAGACTATCATAGTACATCAGGGTCTAAAAATTGAAGACCTCTTGATATCCTTGAAGTCTATGCAGTATTAGGACTCTCCTATCACCATCATACCTCCACCCTAATATTTCATTTTTCAGTTGGGGTAGGCATAGCCCTTGGGATACCTTCCTCAAATAAACTTTGTATGAGTGAGTTGCAAGTGAGGCTGGCGAGTCCATAATGTCCATACTCAGAGAAGAACTCCCAAGTTCTATGATTGCTAGGAATTTCTCCCCTTTTTTGGTAGCATCACCCACTTCCATACGTGAGGTGGAGGTCAGGTCCATAACATCCACATGTTCTTCTGGACCTTGTTGAGTCCATATAAGTGGTCTCTCAGCTTACTTGCCCTTGAGATCGGTGATCTCAATTTGCTGGTAATGGACCCTCTTTAGTAAGGTAGTCACTTGAGATTCAAGGTAACTAACCTTTGACACTAAATAGGTACATGTTTTAGTCAGTTTTTGCACCTTTAATTTCATATTCCCCTCATCTTCATCAGAAGATTCATGGAGGGTTAGGATAATAGGACCTAAGTCTTCTTCCTCATCACCATCACTATGTTCTTGGCTACTAGATTTCTCCTATACCATGACAGCTTCAGTTGAAGTGTCAATGGGTTGGGTTGCTATTGTCAAGTTCTTAATGATGTAATAACTTGTTGAAGTGTGAGCCTTTTTTACATGGAACTCTTGACCTTGTTTAGGGAGACCAACCATAATAGTGGGTGGATCATGTGGGCTAGAGAAGGACCGTTTAAGGGATGGTCACTTACAACACAACAACATAATAAGGAGAGTGGGTTAGAACACTTAACAGATCAAATGGGGAACTAGAAACCAATCACACTTTGATACTAAGAAACACAAGTAATAAAGAGACAGAACAAGAACAAGAACAATAACACAAGTTTTTGGTTTTCAAAAATGTTGTATATTGCTCTCTAGTTCCTTACAAGTGTTACAAAGCATAAAGAAAGATACAAGGGACTATAGATACTTTATACTACATCTTACAGCAACCATACTTGAAGGCCAGCTAGATATATGATCTAGACAATAAAATCAATATAAATTCAAAATGCAGATTGCCTTTGACTATTGACTATGACATACATAGCTCACATCCTCATGTATTTTAAAAAGGATAGAACTACATAAAGTCAAAAGGTAGACTCAAGACCTCAATGTATAGTTTACCAAAAGCATGGAGCTTTTACCATCTTGTGAAAGTTGGTGAGTCAAATAGAGTTGTAGCCGGAAGATGGTCCAACTTTATGGTAAAAGTACATCAATAAATCATATACTCAAAAGTCATTGAAAGAAATCTGTCTTCAAGAGTTGGCTTCGGAAGACTTTGTCTTGAAGCTTTGGAAGACTTCATGTTTGGCTTCAAAAGATATTGGTCTTGGCATCAGAAGATTTCACACTTAGAATGTTTTCTAAGGAAGATTATGAAACTTCTAAAGCATTTTACTTCAGCACTTAGTGCATGCATGTAGGACAAACTGTTTGGATATTTTAGGTTGCATCATCCTTAAACGAATCCTTACAAACTCCTCCTATGCTAATGCTACCAAAACATTTTAGACTTCATATATTGACAGTCCTCATCATGATGATGACCATGGCATTCTTCATGAGATGGTCGGGATCACTCAGACTCTCATATTGTCTTCTCATCTCAAAGATATCATGTAGAGGTAGATTGAACATGTCCTACCATGTGTAGACATCTTCAACACCTTAATCTTTGATAATATGCCATCTCTCTGGATTAGTAAAGAATGTCTAGGATAAGATGGGTCTTCCTGATGCCAGAGGAGCTACTTGAATTGGAGTTAGAGGAGCTTCCTCTTGTTGCACATCCTCTGGATGTTCTGACATATCCTGATGGATGCGTCTTTCCTTTTCTTCTTACACTTTGGTCTAGAAGCCTTCTTCTCTTCATATCTATTAACTGAGAAGATTGACCTACAACACCTTGTTGATCATCTTTGTCTTTCTCAGTTAGGTCTTCCTCTCTTACAAGTTCATATTGAGAGGGGACAGAACCCTGTTGTGGATTAGAAGACGAAGCTTGTTGAGACTCAATAGGAGGTCTTGGTTGTATTGTCTCAAAAGTTTCAACCTTAACCTCCACTTCTTTAGGGACCTAACTTCATAGGGAGAGTAAATCAATAAGTTTTCCTCTTTTGATTTTAGCTTAATCACCCTAATGTGCTCATCCATAGTGGATAGAGTCATAGGGCCAAGTCTCCTTCTAGAGAATCCATACAACTTCAAAAAGCTCATCATCCTCTGCCTATCAGCAGATTTCTTCATAGTCCTTTGGATGATAGCTCTTGACTTTTTACTTCTTCCCTCATCTTTCTCTCTCTTGTCTTTCTTTCTTTGAGTATTTCAAGTTCAAGTTGCTTAAGATACTCAAACTCAATGTACTAAAAAGAAAAGGGAAGAAGTGCATCAGCATGATAGACGCCTATGGCACTTAGGTAGTTGATTATGTTGATCCTATGAGTTTCTTCATCTATATGAGGTTCTTGTGAGCCACAACTCTTGTGTAGGGCAGACCCAACAGAGGAACTTTCTCCCCTTAGTTCTTTTTCCTCTCTCTTCCTCCTCCACAATCTCCTCAGGAGTCATTTTCCTTTTCCCTTTTTCACACACATACCTTTGTGACTCAGGGTGGAGAGAACTTTGGCCTTCATTGCTTGGATTAGCATCCATGCTTTGGCCAGAGAGAGATTGAGATACACCTTCACCAGCAAGTGTCTTATCAAGGGAATGGACTTTTGATGCAGTTGTAGGTGTGACAGGGCTTTCAGGTTCTATCACTAGGCCTTCAGTCAAGGTTTTCCCTTTGAAGCTAATCTTAGGGTTTTCCTCGACATTCAGTTGACCGGTGACATTTCATGATTGCCTTTATCTCCTTATAAGGCTGAACTCTTCGGTAATCCTGTCTTGAATCCTTTGAGCCAACTTGTCAGCTTGTTTAGATTGTCTTGGGTTGACAAGTGGCATGTTGGTAAGGTCAAAACCTTCGTAGTAGTTCAAGGTCTGAAAGTTAAACACCTCTTGCTACCCTTGAACTCTTTGAAGAATGAGGGCTCTTCTATTAGCATCATACCTCCACCTTGTGATGTAGTTGGAAGTTCCTTGAGGTGGGGATGACATAGCCCTTAGGATACCTTCCTTAAAGAAACTCTGAATGAAGGAGTCTATAGAATCCACATCAATGTGAAGTTAAGGAGTTGCTGAGCATTAACAATTGCAAGTGAGGATGGTGAGTCCTCAAAGTACATACTCTGTGAAAAAATCCCAGGTTCTGTGATTGTAATGACTTTCTACCCCATTTTGCTAGCATCACTCTCATGCATAGGCGAGCTAGGATTTAGGTCAATCACATCCACAGGTTCTCATGTTCCTGGATGAGACCCTCTTAAAGTTTATCAGCTACTTGCTCGTTGAGATAAGATATCTCAAGTGCTAATCATTGACGTTATTTTGTAAGGTAGTCACCTAAGATTCCAAGTGACAAACCTTAGAGACTATATAGGTGCATGTTTTTGATAGTTTTTGCACCTTTAGTCTCAGATTCCCCTCATCTTCATTAGAAGATTCATTAGGGGATGAAATAATTGGACCAAAGTCCTCAATCTCACCACCAGCATGATGTTCTCGGCTGTTGGTTTTCCTCTGCTCACTAACTACTTCAGATGGAGTATTAGTGGGCTGAATTGCCATGGCTGAGGTCTTAAAGATGTAATAACTTGCAGAAGTGAGAGCCCCTTCGACATGGACCTCCTCAAATAGATTCAGGGAGATCCACCTGAAATAGACATGGGAGATTCAAGGAGATCCACCTTAGTAGTAGCAAATGATATGGGCTAGACATGGGAGAGGCATGATCACTCATCACTCTTTGAGTAGGGGAAGAGTATAGGGACTCATGGTACTCACTGAAACCCAAGTGTTCATCATCATAGAAGTCAAGGCTAGAAATTGGTTGGATGAGATCTAACGGCTGGGGATGGTAACTCTACCCTGAAGGTTATTCACTTGACTGTTGAGACTCAAAGTGAAGGCTTAAGGCTGTTGGGCTAATGAGCTCATCAGTCTGAGCATGAGGAACCTCAGGACTTATTGTTGAAGTGATGGGAGTGGTTTGCTCCTCATGGTAAGTGGGAGCTCTAGTATCCACTTCCTCCTATGTGGGTAGTAGTTCGGGAGAGAACACCCTTGGTATTAGAACCCGATATGCGTGGATATGGATTCCTCGCTTTGGAGATCTGAGGGGAAGATTTTTGATGAAGCTCACAAAACTAGATATTCCATTCATCCTGATGCTATGAAAATGTGTCATGACCTGAAGAAGGATTATTTATGGCCAGGCATGAAGCGTGATGTGATGGAGTATGAGAGTAAAAGCCTAACTCTTTACAAGTAAAGGCCAAATGCTAAAATCCATACTAGAAAATTAAACCTTTGTATATTCCCGAATGGAAATGAAGCACATCACGATGGACTATATTATGAAGTAGCCCTTTTTGACGAGAGAATGTGATACCATTTGGGTGATTTTGGATAGTTTGTCGAAAAGTGCTCACATATTGCCAATCCGAGAGACGTACTCGTTGAAAAGATTAGCGAATCTGTTCATCAAGGAGATTATAACTTGTCATGTTATACTGGTATCCATTGTTTCTTATAGGGACACTAGATTTACATCTAAGTTCAAGAAGAAATTCCATGACGCAATTGGGACAAGGTTACACTCAATACTGCTTATCACCCTCAAACGGATGACCAGTTAGAAAGAACAATATATACACTAGAAGATATGCTTAGAGCATGTGTTATTGATTTTAGAGTAAGTTGGGATGAATACTTACAATAGCAAAGTTTTCATATAATACACTATCGTGCTAGTATTAGTATGCCTCCATATGAGATGTTATATGGTAGGAGGTGTTAGACCTCTTTATGTTAGGGAGACATTGGGCAGAAGGAACTAGGAGGTATTGAACTAATCGAGGCCACAATAGGGAAGTTGGACAAGATCAAAGCCTTTATGAAAATGGTGAAGGATCGGCAGAAGTTCTACGCTGATAAAAGAAGGCCAATCAAGTTCCAAGTTGGCGATAGGGTGATGTTGAAGGTAAATCATTGGAAAAAGGATTATCAGCTATTAGAAGAAGGGAAGATTTAGCCAAATGTATATAGGGCAATCCAAGATTGTCACAATAGTAGGGGAGGTGGCCTATCAAATAGAGCTACTTGATTATCTAAGCGGAATACATCCAACATTTCATGTATATTACCTAAGAAAGTGGTTGGTTGATGAAGACGTGGAAGTGCGATTTAAGGATATTGAAGAGGATGAATGGTTGAATTACGTGGAACAGTCGGTGGCCATTCTCGATAAAAAAGAGAGGCATTGAAGAAATAAAGTGGTTCCACTCGTATGAGTACAATGGAGGCACTAGAAGGGATTCGAGTCTACATGGGAGACTAAGGAGGAGATGGGCAACATTATCCAAAATTATTTGAGGACTGATAGGTTTCAAGGATGAAACCTAAATAAGGGGATAGACTTGTAACACCCCACAATTTCCAAGAAAATAAACAAATAAGAACATTCTCACCTGGAAAAAAATATTGCGCGAGGGGTATCCTCTTACGCGAGAACTAGGTGAAAGTTAGGATCCTATAAATACATAAGAGCACCTATCTGACCCCTTTTCACACAAGAACTACTGCTACTAGAGAGAGAAGTCACAAAGCAGAGAAAGAAGGTGAAGATTTGATCTAAGCTTGTTCTAACATGCTCATCACTATAAACAACATCATCACAAGCATAATCAAGCATTTTGGTATTCAAAATATCCCCAAAATGTAAAAACTTGCATAAAAAGGGATAGAACTCACCTCTTGAAGATTCTAACACTAGACCAACCTTCCTGAGAGCTTTTCAAACAAAAACTAAACATTCATCAATTATATTTATCAATAATCATTCCTTAATACAGTACGCGAATAATTACATGAGTTACATACCCCAAGGATCATTTTCAATCTCTCAAAGATAACAACATGTTGTTATTTTGTCTATACTCATTAATCATAGTGTGGAAACCCATGTTATTGATATGAGATCTATGTGTGTATGATTGTGCGTGTTTATATGCTTTAATGCTATGGAATAATATTTGTTTGATTGATTGTTCAAAAACTTACAAATGATTAGGGTATACTACTATTTATAACCTATGCAAAGATATACGTATAGTTAAAAAATACCCTTATATAAAAACAAATTACATATAATCCTATGTCTAAATGTTGTCCGCTATGGATGATAACATGTCCTCTATGGATGTATAACTATCTGTTGTGGATGATGAATGAGTTGTCCACTGTGTATGACAGTCGTTCGCTATGAACACTTGGTGAATGTTTGCCTTGTTGTTGTTCGATGTGAATGTACATCCACTGTAGATATACATCCGTTATAGAATATTCATCAACTATGAGTACTTGATTATCAAGTGTGAAGTTGTTCATCCATTATGAGTACTTGATTATTAGTTTTGAAGTTGTTCATCCGCTATGAGTACTTAGACTTCTTCAGACTTTATCCATTGCTAACATTTATGCATCCACTATGCACAGGTCTTCATCTGCTGGCAACACTTGCAAAATTTATTTGTTTACAAAACCTGAAAAAGAAATTTAAAACAATAATTAGTGTGTGATATGTATGTTAATGATATTTAACTTTGACAGGATCAGAGATCTCAAGTTTGATGGATTAGAGTGTAACGCAGCGGAATAGAACAAGAATTAGACAAATTATAGCAAGAATTTGATATACGTATGCATTAAGAACAAATACGGTTGTAAAGAGAGAATATTTCTGTGAAAAGGAATGTTTCAATAATATCAAATGTTTCTACTCAATTATTCACAGATTACAATTAGGTTGACACTCCTTATATAGAGTGCAATCACTGCTGATATCACGGGATAGTGACATCTGGCAGATTTGTTACAAAAATAACTAAAACTTAACAAACTACTGAAATGTTCACAACTACTGAGAACATATCAGAGTGCTAAGTATAAAACATAAAACTACTGATACGAAACTACTGAAACTACAACGACTGAAGAACAAGTTCTTCGGTCGTTTGACAAAACTACTGAAAACAAAAACATAAAACTACTGAAAGAAAACCATCACAACTACTGAAGAAGACCTCTTCAGCTGTTGTGACAACGTCTGATACTTGGTCTTCAACACTTGTGTCTTCAGACTTTGTCTTCAGCACTTGTGTCTTCAAACTTTGTCTTCTGTACTTGTGTTCAGACTTTGTCTTCAGCACTTGTGTCTTCAGACTTTGTCTTCAGCACTTGTGTCTTCAGACTTTGTCTTCAGCACTTGTGTTCAGACTTTGTCTTCAGCATTTGTCTTCAGACTTTGTCTTCAGCACTTGTGTTCAGACTTTGTCTTCAGCACTTGTCTTCAGACTTTGTCTTCAACACTTGTCTTCAGACTTTGTCTTCAGCACTTGTGTTCAGACTTTGTCTTCAGCACTTGTCTTCAGACTTTGTCTTCAGCTGTTGTGGACTTCAGCAGTTGTTGTGACGTCTGTGGGACTTAAGGTTTTTCTGATCCAGCTCATTGGTTCTTTTGGTCCAACAAACTCCCCCTGAACCAATGCAGCCAAAACCTTAACTGTATTGAGGTCCCACTTATTGTTGGCAGTAAGATTGGTCTTTTTCCTTCTTGATCAGCTAAGAAGATGACCCAATTAAGCACTAGCCTGGGAATAGATTTCTGAAATTTGGTTGGCATAGTATGGATAGGAGCCCTGACTTTGGGGAACTGGACACAGGGCTGTGGTCCTATCCATGAAATCTACTTCCCATGTATAAGCCTGTAGGATTCTCTGGTGTATGCTCTGAGAACATAATTTGTTCTTCCATGGTAAGATTTTCAGCTCCACCATCAAACAATCCTTCACGCCCATACAGCTCTGAAATGTACTTAGCCTGTTTGGCATTTTTGAGCTCAACTGTTGTGATCTGTCTGTATGCAAACTCATCTGGGTGAGTCCCTTCAAGTAACACTGAGCTCATTTTGTTTGAAGTTCTCAAGCCTCTTGTAGACTAACCCCTTTTTAATCACTCTGTTCTCTAACATCTTTTGGGGTGGCTGTTTAGTTTCATAGGCCTTCTTGAAATCTTCAACAATTTCCCAGGGTGATACTACAAGGACCACTGTGATCTCTTCATCTACGATCCTTTTTACTTGCCCTTGTATCTCGAAGGAATGTCTTTCTTCACAATTCTGTGAGCCACCCTAGGATCAGGCCATATTCTCACCTTTTCCTTTTGATATTGAAATGTGTTAGCAAGGGTGTACAATGTCAGAGCTTCTTTCTTCATGCTGATTATTGAGGAAGAAGCAGCATAAGTTTTGTCTATGCTTTTCAGCATCTCATCATCATGAAGCTTTTGATGCTGTTCTTCTTCTATCTTTATTCTCACAGCTTCCATCTGTGAGGTGGGAGTGATGGGCATAGGTTTGGCTTTAGGCAAAGTTAGGACTGTAGAAAGAGGCAGCCTATCTTCTTCCTCATCATCCTTTTCTTCTTCTTCTTCTAGCCTCAACACCCTTCTCTTCTTCTTCTTGGGTGCATCATCGGCTGTTGGTTTTGAGGGTAAAGGAGTTGGTTTAGTGGGTTGTGGTAGTGGTGATTTTGAAGTGGGAGGTTTTGCAGGTTGTTCTAGCATTCTTGTAGTGAGTGAGGCTTTTGAGTGTTTTGCTAGTTCCTTTCTGTTCCCAGCACCTGCCTCATTTAGTGCTTCAATCACCAATCCCTTAGTGTATGCTTCAGACGAACAGATCTTGGTGGTTATTGCCAAGATACTGTCCCTGGTCCATGACTTAATCTCGATCAATGATCTCCCAAGGTATTTTGCAATGAATCTGATCATGATCTCTAGTCTTTCTCTTTCCAATGCATCATAACTTGCCCATCTTGAGTTAATTTCTTCAACTTCAAGTCTCCTAATCTCTGAGTCAAGCTGTGCAGTATCGAACCCCTGTCTATACAGTTGATCAATAATGGAGTCCATTGATTTACTGTGTGTAGCATCCGCCATTTTGATCATCTCATCGAGTTTGAGTTCTTTTTCTTTTCCTTCAACCTTCCTCTTCTTATATGTGACATGAAAGTCTTTGTGACTTTCACCCACTTGATCAATGTCAGCTCCCTTCACAAACTCCTCTTCCTTCTCAGTCTCCTAGCTTTCTTCCCCTCTATGCTCTTCCTCTTTGCTTTCACTGACTGACTCTCCCCCTTTTTGGTTGCATTGGTTGCAAGGGTTTGAGTGGCAGAAAGCCTTGTGCTCACAATCTCCTCCACCGGGGTTGTATGATTGAGGGAAGCCTCTCATCCATGGTTTTGATCACAATGTCTGTGATCATTGGGGTGATGAGAGGTAGGGATTACTGAAAGATAGCAGCTGTTTGCTCAGAGGGGTTCTCTCCCTGAGAAGCAGTGCCAGAAATAGAAGCTGGTGGCTCGGAAGTTTTGAGTGGCTGAGTGTGTGGGAGACCTTCAGGTGAAGGTGCCATCTGTGGGTTTATGTTGGTGGCAGATGGACTTGCTGTGTTAGAGATTGGTCAAGTAGTCTTTGTAGTCTACTGACTTCTTCCTCAAGAATTGTGTTCTGGGCCAGAACATCATAAAAGAAGCCCAGGTCATCATCAGCAGATGCTGAATCACCTGACCTCCTGCTTGTAGCAGGATATACATGCACTGGTGTAGACCAGTTTTAGCATGTGCCCCTTTTTCTTGGTACTGGGGACTTCCAGCCTCAGGACAATATCCCTCATCAGTTGTTGACTCTGGTGAGGTCTGAGCTATGTTACCAGCCTCAGTATGATCATGTGCTCATTCAGAAGAGGTGGCAGCCTCACCAGATGTTCTGGTCTCCATATCCACACCAGGAGATAGAACAGTTAAACCCTTGTGATGTGGGTTGTCAGAAGCATGTTGATCTCTTCCTCAATTGCTGTGGTCTTCCCCATTGTTGGTGTTTGTTGGGGAGGAGGAGAGGTATGCAGCTGAGTCAGCACGTTTGCAATAATGAGAGTAGGACTTTGTGGGGCGGTTGTAGTGGGAGATGGGGTAAAAGCAGTATGCACCTGGGGAGAATGGTGCTCTTCAATGGCAATCTCCTCAAATGAGGAAGATCCCAGATTAGTGGGTACCCCTTCTTTGGTTGCTGTAGGCTCCTTTTGAGAGGAATCCTGAGCGGCTGTGGCTGGTGAAGTCCTTGTGTCCACTAGGGGGTTATAACCAGTGGATCTAGCCTGCTTTTGTAGTGCAGGGGCATCCACAGGGGACTCATTTCCCTGAGTAGCCTTTTTTGCCTTCTTTTTAGTGGGTTTGCTGGGGACTTTGGATTTGGAGGTGGTGGCTGTGGGTTCCAGCTGCATGGGTTTGCGCAGCTTGGCAGCCAATTTTAATGATTGGTTAGAGTTGTGCCGGAGTATACTTCAGGCAATACAGCCGTAGCAGGGACTCCCAGGCCAACAAGTCCCTCAGCTTGAAGCTGGTTTTCAATTATGGCCATTATGACCGAGGATATAATATCCAACGGTTAGCAAGTGGTTTTTGGGCCATATCCTTGAGCTCTAAAAATAGTATTTCAGAAAAATTTAAAGGTTGTTGCTCAAGGATGGAGTACATTACCTGTTGCCACCGTGTGGACTTTGATCCCATGATGAAGTCTTGGGGTCAAGGCAGACATTTACCAGGTGAAAGATGAGAAGTTCAGCATCCTGGAAATGTTTTCTTTCGTATGGTAATGCACTCAGGTTACCCTGGTATCCATGCTGGGCAAATGATTGATCGAACCATTAGGAAAGTGGCATCATCCAGATTGAGGGTTTGGCAAGAATGTCTGGAGTAATGACCACTTTTTGATGATGGACAAACGATTGAAGAGACTCTGTGTCATTCTCCTCAGAGACAAGAGTGACGTTTGTCCAGAATTGGTTAAGAGATTCGGCATATATGGTGGGATTTACAGAAAAGCCTTTTGTAAGGTCACTGAACCATTAAATCATGGCGTTGTGAAACTTGGTCCAGTATGGCGATGTTGTGAGATGTGCGACACAGTTGTGTCGAGGTTTTAGTTGCATGGTCGCCATTGATGAAGAGAGGTTACAGAGTTATTTTTTTGAACGTTAGGTTTGAGAAGAGAAGAAAGTAAAAACTCTGAAGGTGGGATAAGGTATTTAAAGGCTAGGGTTAGAAAACGACTGAAGGTTTTGGTGTTAGTCATCAGTTGTTGAAACTACTGATGACGTGGTATTAACTTCAGAGGTTTGAAATGACTGACCGTATTGGTGTGATCAGCAGTTGTTATAAAACAACTGAAGACTTGGTTTTAACCGTCAGACGTTGAAACAGCTGAAGTCTCTGATTTAGTCATCAGTAGTTATAAAATATGAGATTTAGTCATCAGTAGTTATAAAACTACTGAAGACAGTTTTGACTTCAGGTGGTGAAACAACTGAGGACTTGGTATTAGTCATCAGTAGTTTGAAACTACTGAAGACTTTGGTTTTACCATCAGTTGTTGTAAACAACTGAAAACTTGGTGTTAGTCATCAGTAGTTGTGAAACTACTGAAGAGACATGGTATTGCTTCAGTTGTTTAGAAGGAAACAGTAGTTGGGAAACTACTAAAGAGAAAAAGGCTCATCAGTGGTTGTCGTCAATTCATTGCTTTTCAGCTTTTTCAGTCTGACCTCCACTCTTACTCATCAGACATAGATCTGAGTTTCAGACGTTTCATTGGTCATCAGTACTTATCTGCATTTCTGACATCAGTAGTTGTGGCTTCAACAGTTGTGTGACTACATCAGCTGTTGTAGCTACATCAGCTGTTTCAACACAATAAAGTACTTGAGTACTGAGAAGTTAATCTTTAGTAGTTTTAAAAACTTCTGAGGGAGGATAACTTCAGTACTTATATATGACAATAATAAACTAATGATCATCAGTACTTGTGAGCTGAGATCACCAGTAGTTGTCACTTATTCTAGCTGCAGCATACCAAGCCTTAACACTAGGTTTTGGAAAGTTGTGCTATCCAAGGGCTTAGTGAAAATGTTTGCAAGCTCATCAGCACTAGGAACAAATTTTGGATCAATCAAACCTTTTTCAAAACAATCTCTAATAAAATGGTGTCTGATTTCAATATGTTTAGTCCTAGAGTGCTGGACAGGATTCTTGACAATGCAAAGAGCTGAAAGGATGTCCATTAACAATGGGGTCTTAGTCTCTGTTATGCCATAATCCAATAATTGTTTTGAAGCCAGAGTACCTGAGATGTACAGCTTGCAGCAGCAATGTACTCTGCTTCAGCAGTTGATGTAGCAATTGAGGTCTGCGTCTTACTCTGCCAAGAAATCAAGCAGTTGCCTAAGAATTGGCATCCTCCAGAAGTGGACTTTCTTCTCAACTTACACCCTGCATAGTCACTGTCAGAAAAAGCAACTAATTTACCAGAATGTCTAGTAGAATATCATAAACCTATAGATGGAGCGCCTTGCAAATATCTAAAGATCCTCTTGACTGCAATCAAATGAGACTCCTTAGGTGCAGCCTGAAATCTAGCACAAACACATGTAGCAAACATAATATCTGGTCTAGAAGCTGTTAAGTACATCAAGGACCAAATCATACATCTGTAAAGTGTTTCATCAACCACTTTACCTTTCTGATCTGTATCCAGTTGTGTGGTGTTGCACATGGGAGTAGAACAGGGCTTACACTTTTGTAAATCAAAGTTTTCCAAAAGATCTTTTGTGTATTTGGACTAATGAATGAAAATTCCATCAGCCTTTTGTTTGATTTGCAAACCTAGAAAGAACTGTAATTCTCCCATGGCACTCATTTCAAACTTCTGTTTCATCAACTTTGTAAAGGCATCACACAACTGTGGATCAGAGGATGCAAAAATAATATCATCTACATAAATTTGAACAAGTAGATTATGCTGCCCAGCTTCCTTAATGAATAAAGTCTTATCTATGGAGCCTCTAGTGAACTATTTTCCCGAAGAAAGTTTGATAATGTCTCATACCAGGCTCTAGGAACTTGTTTCAACCCATAGAGAGCCTTATCAAGCTTATACACCCAATTAGGATGTTTATTGTCCTCAAAACCTGGTGTTTGACATACATAAACCTCTTCTTTAATTTTCCCATACAAAAATCACTTTGACATCCATTTGAAAAACTTTAAGGTTGTGATAAGCAGCATAAGCTAAAAACAATCGAATTGCTTCCAGTCTGGCTACAGGGGCAAAGGTTTCATTATAATCACTACCTTCCTCTTGTGAAAACCCCTGTACAACCAGTCTGGCCTTGTTCTTAACAATAAGCCCATTTTCATCAGTTTTGTTCCTAAACACCCATTTAGTGCCTATTGCACACTTACCTGGAGGTAGAGGAACCAGTTCCCACACTTGCTGTTTCTTGAACTGAAGAAGCTCAAGCTGCATGGCTTCAACCCATCCATTGTCCCTTAAAGCAATGTGATAGTTCTTTGGCTCTTGCTGACTAATGAAGAGAGCATAGAAGCAGAAATTAGACAATTGACTTCTTGTTGAAACGCCAGCATTGATATCAGCAATGATTTGAGACATAGGGTGATTCTTCAGATCTTGGTACACATAAGATCTGTGCAAGTGTTTGTAGCAGGCTTAGCAGCAACAGATGGTGATGGTGAAGCATTTCCTTGAAACCAATCAGTAGATGGTAATTCAAAGGAAGTTGAAGTTGTAGAAATCTCATCAGCATTTGTTGTGGATTGTGCTACTGAAGCTACAGGAACGTCAGGTCTAGCTGAATCAGGCAGTTGATCACTAAACTTGAAAAGGTGATTACTGATATCATCATCATCATCAGTAACACCAGATGGATGACTAGCTACAGAAGATAAAGGTTTCATATGATCTGCAACAGCAGGTGGTTGATAAGGAACATATTGCAGAATGTCCAGATCAAACAACTCCACAGGGTTTTGTGGATTGTATCCTTAGGGGATTCATTGAACTTCACATGCAAGGTTTCTTCAACTATCTTTGTCCGACAGTTGAATACTCTATAAGCCTTGCAAGTGGATGAATACCCAACAAAATACCGTGCATCCACCTTAGAATCAAACTTTTGGAGTTGATCCTTTGTGTTGAGAATGTAACAGGGACACCCAAATGCTCTAAAGAATGAAATCAAAGGGGCTAAATGATGTAAAACTTCATGAAGGTTTTCATCAATCTCTGATTTACTAAGGCTCTATTCTGTACACAGCAGGCTATATTGACAGCTTCAGCGCAAAAGGTCAGTGGCAGACCAGAATCAGCCAACATGGACCTTGCAGCTTCAATGAGGGTCCTGTTCTTTCTCTCCACTACTCCATTTTGCTCTGGAGTCCTTGGGATGCTATACTGCCTCTTGATTCCCTTTGACAAGTAAAACTCATCAAGAGTGTGGTTTCTGAATTCAGTACATTGTCACTCCTCACACACTTAACTTGTAGGGAATACTGCTTCTCAACGTGTAACACAAAGTTCATAATGGACTTAACGTAGGGAATACTGCTTCTCAACGCCTCATCCTTTGAATGCAAGAAGAAGATACATATCTAGAGTAATCATCCACAATTACCAGACAGTATTTCTTCTTTGCCATACTCATTACCTTCACAGGACCAAAAAGATCCATGTGCAGTAGTTGTAAGCAGGCATTAGACTTGGACTCTTCTATGGTTGGGAATGAAACTTTATGTTGTTTCCCTTTTAAGCATGCAGTGCAGATTTCATCACAATTGAACTCCTTTATTGGAAGACCTCTCACTAAACTCTTGTGGATCAGCTGATTCATGTTTTTGAGATTAACATGACCCAGCCTCTATGCCACAGTTTAGATTCTTGGAGAGAGGCCTTGGAGAACAAGCATGGATGGCCTCTCAAATCAATTTTCTTTGAAGGATCCAAGGCATATACTCTTCCTATCCTGTTAGCCTTCAGGAGAGTATTATCATCCAGTACTTTGTCAATCAGGCACAGAACCTTGGAAGATAGAATCCTACAGTTCTAGCTTGTGAAAAGAGCAACATGTCCTTTGTCACACATCTGACTGACACTCAACAGATTGTATTTGAGATTCTCCACATGGTTGGCATCATCAAATCTAATATCTCCATTAGACACAAATCCCTTTCCAATGATGTAACCTTTAGCATCATTTCCAAATGAGACAAATCCCTTCTTTCCCTGAGAGTAATCATGAAGAAGAGCTGCTCCCAGTCATGTGCATGGATCCTCCACTGTCCACATACAAGATGCTTCTTTGGCATGCTGAAGAACCCTGCACAATCATAAGAAACTAGTTAGCTTTGGAGACCCAAACCTTTTTGGTTTTGGGAATTACTTTATCAACAGATTTAACCATAGCTGGGTTCTTATGATAAACAGCTGATGAACATGGAGATGGTGCTGAAATGGATTTGGGCCTGGAATTCCTCTCCAGTGGTTTGATCACATGGGTTTCAAGTTGGTTAACTCTCCTCAACAGATGATGAACCATCATAACAAGCTGTGTCTGATTTGAAGCTCGAGCTTTGAGTTCATTTGACACTCCAGAGCTTGTTTTTGATGAGTTCCTGTGACCCACCATTTCCTCCTTCTTAAACTTCACAGACTTATCTTATGTTTATCATGAGGAACAGTATCAGCTGTCTTCTGATAAACCGCATCATTCTTAGTGGATTTGGGTAAGGCCTGGGTTTATCAGGTTGAGATGATTGTGGTACAAACTTGGTCTTAAACTCAGTTTTCCATCTTATTTATTTCTAGTTTAATGAGCTCATCCCTTTGGAGCTTTAAACCCTTTTTTTACCACATTCATCAGATAGATGATTGAATTTACCACAAATTTCACATGGTTTATTCTTCATCTTGGACATCTTTACTGCTGAAGTGGAACTACTGAAGGTGTGATCTTCAGTACTTTCCTCCTATCAGTACTAGGTACTAAAGGATTTGTAACAGCTGAAGACTGGTAATTCAACTATTTTCCATCCGTCCTAATAGACTGTTGATGGATTCCTCAACAGTTGTTAGTCCTTGTATTTCAACTGATTTGAAATGCTTTTCAGATGTTGGGTCTCTTTCAGTACTTGAGGTACATTGAGGAACAACATCTGAAGTACTCAGCTTCATATGAGTCTCAGTAGTTAGACCATCAGTCAATTTATTTGTTGATCTTAACACTGGTTTCATTCTCTGATCTAATTATCATTGGAGAATGACTCACACAATAATGTGGTTTGGAGATTGCTTTCACTTTCAGACTTAACTATGGAGTTAGGAGTAAAGTCTGTTGGTGGAGCAGTATGGTTGTAACCAATACCAAACTTCACATTTGAAGCAGTTTGCTTGCTAAGAAGCATTTCAAATCCCTTGCATGATGAGACCAGCGTTCACACTCAACTTGGGTCACTGCAAGTTTTTCTTTGAGACTCCTGTGGTCTTCCAGAATAACCTCTAGCTTGGCCTTTTCATCATTTAATTGGCATTTAAGCTTATAAATCTCATCACTTTTACTGTTAAGAGCAGACTCATACTCAGCTTTTCTTTTGAAAATGATTTTCTCAAGCTCAAGTTTTTGATTTATTAATGCTACATTTGCCTCTCTAATAGAGACAAAGGCAGCTATGCATGATTCAGAACATAACTTGGCTTTAGCCTTTGAAGATACCTGAGTTACCTGTGAAGATGATGCATTTGAACAGGAACCCTCAGTAGACTCCAGGGCCATGAGAGCAAGATTTCCAAAAGGGTGTTCACCACCATGTTGACTAGCACCAGCATAGTATTGCTCAGTGTGACCAGACAGGTTATCAGGTAAGCTACTCCAGTCAATGACTCCAGGTGTGAAGAAGCTGTGATGAGGTTCTGATTGAGATGACGATGGTTGAGGTTCTGGTAGTGCATGAGGTTGTGGTACTATAGGAGCTTGAACTTGATTTGACTGTGGCATATAATAGCAGGATAAGATATGGCATTTGACCCTGAGGAACAAAATATGCAGGAGAATGAGGGTGTGATGAATGACTAGAACCGCAGAATGTTGCCCTTTTGATTGTGAATTGTTATTTGGAAAAGTCAAAAAGGGTGCAGAAGAGTTAGGTCCAGTTGATCTACACTCTCTTGCAAAGTGTCCAAGCGTATGGCATTTGTGACACTTCAACTTGCTCTTGTCAAAACCGACTTTGGTTTTGTCAGAGAGTCCAGGAAATTTCCTGCCAGTTCTCTTGTAGAATTTCTGAGATCTGATATTGATCAAGGCCATTTGGCTCAAAATATCCATCTCTTCTAGATCATCATAGCAATGCCCTTCAAATCATCCATAATAAAGCATAGATTGTCACTATTATTACCAGGATGACAATCAACACTCACAAAGGCATGATTAGAATTGTTTGAGGTGAAATCAATATGCTCATCATAGTGGCATTCTAATCCAGCATACTCTACTCATGACTTACCAAGGCAGTGTTTCCTGGTACAAAATCATCAGTGAGCTTTCCAGATGATGACAGTTTTCGTTTCTGTTCTCTCTCTCTCTCAAATGTGAGCAATTTCCCATGGAGTTGGGTGAGAGATAGTTTGTCCAAATTTGCATTGGAGCGTAGGACAATAGTATATGTGTCCCATCTCTCAGGAAGTGATCTGAGGAATCTGTTATTCATCTGGCTCTTTGTGTACTCATGCTTGACCATTTTTAATTCAGAGATCAAACAAGAGAACCGCTGAAACTGTTGAGTCAATGTCTCACCCTTCCTATGAGAGAATGTCTCATATTGTTGGGCAAGGATTTCTCTATTATTTGCCAAGACCTCATCTGTTCCTCCAAATTGTTCTTTCAAGGCATTCCAGAGGTCATGGGCAGTTTCATAATGCATTAGCCCAGAATAGATTTCATTGGGCAGAGCCATGGCCAGAATTCCATGGGCTTTTGCATCAATCTCAAACAATTTCTTATCCTCATCTGAGTATTGCTCCCTCCTCTTCGGAACCATTTGATTGGTTTCCGGGTTATTCACCATAGGCTTGTGTGGACCATGTACCACTGGTGTCCAACAACCTGAGCTGTTAACAGACATGTGATGAAGCATTCGTCATTGCCATATGTTATACTCATTCCTAACCAGCATCGGAGGCTTGGTTGAGGAACTAGTATTGTGAGGATCATTGGAAGGAGTAGTCATTTTAGGTCCAAATACAATTTAATTCAAGCTTTTTAAAAGATTTTACACAGACCACAACAGACTCAATGAAAACCAAGAATAAATCTCAGGATGAATGACCAAAAACACAGAAAATTCAATCTCTATAACCGTTTCTTGTAAAAATGCTAATTCAATCAAACTTGGATCTTGGATAGCAGTTTCATGATCAATTATTAGATCGATCAATGATTAACCTTGCTCTGATACCATTTGACAAGATCAGATATCTCAAGTTTGATGGATTAGAGTGTAACGCACGGAATAGAACAAGAATTAGACAAATTATAGCAAGAATTTGATATACGTATGCATTAAGAACAAATACCGTTGTAAAGAGAGAATATATTTCTGTGAAAATGAATGTTTCAATAATATCAAATGTTTCTGCTCAATCATTCACAGATTACAATTGGGTTGACACTCCTTATATAGAGTGCAATCACTGCTGATATCACGGGATAGTGACATCTGGCAGATTTGTTACAAAAATAACTAAACTTAACAAACTACTGAAATGTTCACAACTACTGAGAACATATCAGAATGCTAAGTATAAAACATAAAACTACTGATACGAAACTACTAAAACTACAACGACTGAAGAACAAGTTCTTCAGTCGTTTTACAAAACTACTGAAAACAAAAACATAAAACTACTGAAAGAAAACCGTCACAACTACTGAAGAAGACCTCTTCAGCTGTTGTAACAACGTCTGATACTTGGTCTTCAACACTTGTGTCTTCAGACTTTGTCTTCAGTACTTGTGTTCAGACTTTGTCTTCAGCACTTGTGTCTTCAGACTTTGTCTTCAGCACTTGTGTCTTCAGACTTTGTCTTCAGCACTTGTGTCTTCAGACTTTGTCTTCAGCACTTGTGTTCAGACTTTGTCTCCTGCACTTGTCTTCAGACTTTGTCTTCAGCACTTGTGTTCAGACTTTGTCTTCAGCACTTGTCTTCAGACTTTGTCTTCAGCACTTGTCTTCAGACTTTGTCTTCAGCACTTGTCTTCAAACTTTGTCTTCAGCACTTGTCTTCAGACTTTGTCTTCAGCTGTTGTGGACTTCAGCAGTTGTTGTGACGTCTGTGGGACTTAAGGTTTTTCTGATCCGCCTCATTAGTTCTTTTGGTCCAACAAACTTTTAATTAATGGTTATTTGAATCTTTGAGTACATTATGTTTGATTATGGCAAACATTATCCGTTAATGCACTTGTTGAGTCCAACAATACTCCCCCTAAGGATGATGTTGCCAGTCTTTGAGGTTTGCTTGTTAATGTTTTGTTTGTTAGTGATAATGTGTTTTTTTTATGTTTTATTTTAGTGATTGCATTATTTCACTTATAGTGAAAGATCGGTTAATAGATGTATAGATTGCATAATTAACTAATTACACATGTGTAATCAAATTACCTTATATTTTCTTGTTCATTGTTTGCTTGTCTAACATGTTAATTGTATGATTGTAGTTATATTTGAAAATATATGTTATGCATAGTTGGATGTTTTAATAGTTTGAGTTGTTAGATGTGTATGATAGTTGTTTTGCCTATTTCATTGCTAGTGAACCTTTAAGAATGAGAAAGACAAGATTTATCCACACTCCTTTACACTTTAGAGTTAGGTTTGAGAGACTTTTCAACATCTTTGTCAGTGACGAGGTCCTTTTCAGCCTCCTTGACTTGATTAGTGAAATGGGTAATCTTCAAAGCATTAAGGCAGTTCATTATGTGTTTAGCTAAGTATTGAACTGCACTATTCTAATCATTATACTTGAAGAAGATAGGGAGTTGCACCATCTTTTCGAGGGTGGTCTGATCAAGACTTTGCACTTCAATGTTGCTAACCAGAGTGGTTATAACATGGTCACCCTTAAGTACTTTAAGATTGTTGTTCTTTGAGATCCTAAGGCTTGTGATTCCTTCAATATGTGTTAGTGACTACTGGTTTGTCTCTAATATTTTCTTCAATGCATCCTTCATAAACACTATGCCTTGAATCCTCAGCATACAGATGAAGTATCAACAATCACCCTTGCAAAAATATCACCAATAGTAGGGAATAACTTTGTCTTTAGGAATGACACATAAGATGGATGTAACAGTTCAATCTTAACAGGATCAAACAATCTAATGTTCCTACTTCTTTTCCTTCGACTTTTCTCTATAACACCACTTCAAAGTGGGTTCATCATAAAACCATCTAGTGATTGGATGGTTGTATTGTTTACCATCAATCTTCTTCATGATCAGCTTTAGGTATGATGGTCTCAAGGGGTATCCAACCCTTATAGAATTTCACTGTCTAGATGCTTTTCTGTTGTTTATGTTTTCCAACTTGTTGTTATTCTCTTCTGAGCTTTCGTATGTAAAGTTTGTTTTCTTATGTCTACTTTCAACTTTAACTCATGATGTAGCCTATTCATGCATGATCTCATAAAATGATAGAAATTAGCACCTCTAGGATTCTTCATATGGTTCACTATTCCTAAGTGCATAAGGTCTAATCTATCTTCAGAAGACAATTATTCTACTTGGATATGTATGATAAGTATTGGACAAGTCCAGACACTTAGTACTTCATCCCATATCTCCTCATATTTCTTGGCTATAATCTTTCTCTTATCTAGTAATGCTGTAAGTGTTGTCCTATCATAGGGCTTCATAATGTTTGTGTTCTTATCAATAATATCCTTTACTTCATTTTCTTCTGGTCCATCGCCTTTGAGGCATGAACTACCTAGGCTCTTCTATAGGATGAAGCAACGGTGAAGCTTGATGATAGGTAGAAAGTGAATCTGTTGGATGAGATTTGATGACTTGTGGCTTTAAAGCACTTATGAGCATGTTTTTGTATATTTCTCTTGCAAAGTCTTTCATTTAGGATAAATATCTACCGGCATATGACTTGTATGGCATCCTAGTTTGACTAAATTAGCTTTTCACCTAGAAGTATGTTTTTTTCTACTTGAGGATCCTTATGCAAGTTATTCTAAAACTCGTGTTGGTCTTTGTTCTCTTTGTACCTTCTGTATGTTTGCTTAGTCTCAGTCTTCATGACTTCTTGAAAGTCCTTGAGCAAGTCTTTAACCTTAAATAGGTTAAGGTGCATGAATATATCATAAGGAAAACCTCTGGATGCTAACTCTATTCCCATAAGAGTCTCTCGATCATCTGGGAATAAATCTTGTATGTTTTAAATATCCTCTTCATCCTTATCCTCTTTTTTATCAGAATAAATGAAAATAATAATCGGCTCTTGTTGTCGATCATGACATTAATCAATCTCTCTTTCTTCTAGATTAGCAACATCTGGTTTTTTCCTTTTAAAATTATCTTTACCAAAAAGCTCTACTTTAACTTTAAGAAGCTTTAAAGGTGGATGCTTAGGTTTATCTTATTCTTGTACCTTTTATTTTCTTTTCCTCAGAAGCCGGGTATAGTCTCTTCTTCTTCCTTTTATAGGTTTTCAATGTAGGTTGTGATGATGACGATGCTTGATGTTTGGATGGTTTTGTTTACACTTCCAGAGATTCAACAAACAGTTTGATTAATTCATTTTGCTTGTTAGATAAGGGGTTTACAGGAATGATGCTTGATTGAGCTTGTTAGGTGTCTATGTATAGAAGTGTTGTCTTAAAATAGGTGAATAAAGAATGTTCTCAAATGGATTAGCTTCACCAAACACTTGATCCATTAAGTATGTCTCCTCAAGGATGATGATTGATTGTTTAGTTTCCCTTATGCTTGTTTCTTCAATAGGAGACATTGCCTGATAAAAAAAATTCTTCACTCAATGCTTATTCTTGACATTCTGAATGTTTTTCCTCATTCAGTTGTTTTTCTACATTCTCCAATTCTTGATTTAATCTCTTAATTTCTTCATTTTGATCAGTGATTATCTTCTTTAGATCATTAATCTCTTTGTGTTTAGCATTTGTCTACTTAGTTAAATATGCAGTATCAAGTCTTGAACTACTCATATCTTGATCTTTCACTTTCATAAAGCCTTTGATTGTTCTAGTTGTTGTTCCAGAAATTGAACAATCAACTTCTATGCCTTTTGATATATTCTGAGCTTCTCTATCTCATCATCTTTGGTCTTGAGCTTTTCTTTCAACTTTTTGGCTTCGTTGTTTGACTTCTCAATTAGCTTGTTGTACTCACTAAATAAGAGCACCTTGGAGTACTCAATTTCTTCTTCTATTAGGATATTATTTTCTTGTTCTTCAGTCTAAGTCTACTCAACATGAGCACTTTGTTCTTCTTGCTCAGACTCATGCACAAATGATGTTCCAACCTCTTCATGATAAGAAGCTTGCTCAACCATGGTTGCATCAATATCTCTTAACAGAGATGAAAGAGTATACGATGCTCAAATGAAACAATTCTTGTTCTTATGTGTCTTCTTGAGCTTGTTCTTCCTCTTGGATGGTTGGTTTTGGTTCAGGCTAAATTACAAGCACTAGTTGAATGATACAATCTTGGTGAATCATATTTTGGAAGAGCATGTGTGGTTCACCTTGACCAGGAATCCTTAGAAATACTTCAAGTACAGGCATATCTTGGTTGATCATGTGAGGAGGCACACCAATTTTCTCACCTTGGTGTAAACTTGACTTGATCCTATTGAACACATGTTCATTAAAGTGAACATGCCCAAATACAACACCTTCCCTTGATATGTTCAGTAAGAGGTCATCAATGATTATTGGAAGGAATCTAGGAAACATTTGAAACTTGTTCCTCACTTAAGTAATATTGTAGATCATCCGATTTAGTACTTGTGAAGCAAAGTTAAATGGCCTACTTACAATAAGACTAGCAATACTAAATGAGCTCCTTAAAGATGTTGCATCCCAACCAGTGTATCAATTTTGCAAAGTCTTTAGATAAGTGTGCATAAAGAATCTAAATTAGGCACACATATAGGACTTGTTGATCTACTTCCTGTCAATGGTACCAACGTAGCTTATCTGTCTAAACACATCGAGTACATAGTTCTCATCAAATTCTACTGGACCTTGAGTATCCTCAACTCCAAGCTATAATACTCTTCTAACTACTTTTTCACTAATAGTGATTTGGTAATCATAGATGGTAGACACCGCTAGTTGTTGACTTTGATCTTACTCCAGATGAGCATTGGTCTAAATCTAAACAATATGACATTCAATTATCTCAGCCCTAGCTATCATAGCATGTACAAGCCTAATTTGTCTGATGGCTTGAATAATGTCTTTGTAATTCTCAGCCTTTGGTGAATCAGAGTTGACATATACATAAAGATTTTACAAACACAAAGTTTTCCAAATCTTATAATAAGAAGAGTATGTTAGTGTTGATACATATGTACCTAGTTAGGAACTTAATGTAAGTGTCTACCATGTCTTAAATATATGTAATTAATGGGTATGAATGAAATACAATGTGTGGTTCATGCTTATAATGTTTAATATTTCATTGTTTATTGTGTGATAACTTATAGTGAACTAACTATATATGTTTGTGGTTGTTGTACATAATTCTTAGTCAATAATGATTGAGAAATGTGTTCAAACTTAAAAGTATGAAGTTCTCATGGAAATGGACCATGCTAATGGACCATAGGCATGAATACTTCATGCTAATGGACTAGTCGCACGCCTAAACCAGGAGACTAGATCAGTCGCAAGATTGAGACATAAGATTGACTTAGTCGCCCGACTGAACCTTCAGTCGTGCGGATGGATCAAGCATATGATTCAGTCACATGACTAAACCATGCTAATGGTTTAGTCGTACGATTGGTAGAACCTAACCTATAAATACAACCTAATTCGTGAAAAAACAAAAAAACAATTCAAATACCTACGCACATAATCATACCCTAGCTATCCAAAGACTCAAGAAAACCTGTTCCAAGTTCATAGATCACAGTTAATCTTGTTCTAACCATTCGTAACATTTCTTTAATCGTTAGATTGATCTGCACTGTGTTCTCCCTGATTGGATCGCCAATCAAATAGGATTCTGCACTATTTGATCGGGTATACCCACCGAATCAGTTAGTACTCCGTACGTACATGGTCCTTTACCAAGTGGTATCAGAGCTTTGGCTCTTGATTTTGCATGTGATTCGATCAGTTTTGGTGTAAAAATCACGTTTTTCATTCAAAAACACCATCTTTTTGAGTAAAACAGTGTTTTCGACGTCTCCAGGTCCAAAAGTTTACGTTTTTCGGCTTACGACATATTAGGATTAGTGAAAAATCGTATTTATGTGTCAAAGTACCAAAAACTTTAGAATTTTCAAACCAACAGCTTTCAGTCGCACGATTGACTCAATCGCAGGACTGAACTCAATCGCACCTTCCATACGCACGATTGAACTCAGTCGCCCATCCATTCGTACGACTAAACAATCTCATTCGCATTGTCCATCCGCATTTTATCAATCGAACGACAGTTCGTCCGCACTTGTCTAATTGCACGATTGATTCATCCGCATTTGGTCAATCGCACGATAGACCCATTCTTACCTCTTCATTCGCATGAGTGATTAAGTTTCAGTTTGAAGTTTAAAGTTCATAGAGATGGAAGATCAGTATTCACCGTTTACTGTCGGAAGGGACTCACATATCCAAAACCTTTTACTTCTGGAAAATGAAATTGGGAATCACAATAAGCCCCCTAAACTCATAATGTTAGAAGATTACCCACAATGGAAGTGAAGGTTCGAGATATATCTAAATGGAGTTGATCCCAATCTGTGGGAATCAATCCAGATAGGTTATAGCATGTCGGTTGGTGCTGATAGGGTTAAACATACTTTGGGCGGCATGACTTATAGCTAGAAGGTGAAATACAATGCTGAAAAGAAGGTATATGCTTTGTTAACTCAGTCAATTCCTAAGGAGATATTCCATCAGTTTTCGGAGAACAAATAAGCAAATAAGTTATGGGAGGCTCTGGAAAAACGGTATGACGGGAATGAAACGTTGAAAGCATTAAAGGAAAAGGCTCTAAAGAAAGAGTTTGATAACCTCTATTCGATAGGTAAGAGAGCCTGGATGACATCATCAACCGATTCTACCACTTGATGACTGAACTGCACACTCATGGGGTAACCACGCCGAAGGAAGACAAGGTCTCAAGTTTTGCAAATGGGTTGCAAGAGAAGTGGGTCTCGTTTGTGTCAAATCTGAGATAAAATGATATACTTGCGAAGTTGGATATTAATGATTTCATTCTGAAGCTGAGAGAGGAAGAATTGAGGATGAAGTACAGGTCTCAGAAAGGATCATATGATCAGAACCCGTCCTTTTATAATTCATCTCCCACTCCACCAAGTTCAGGAGCACCATTTCAAACAACATTTGTGTCAAGTTCAGCAGCACCTTCCCAAGCCACTACTTCAGGATCTGAAACATCAGGGTCATTGTGCACCCAATATATAGTACCTGAAGCAAATGCAGCGAAGCTGAAGACCGAGAATCTCGGTAGTATTACTGTGGAGGTAGCAAAGGAGCATATGGATCTCCTAGCAGCGGTAGTTCACTCTTATGATGGCCTAGTTACGGGGAAAATTGGAAACTGCCATCTCGCTGATGAAGATTACGAGCAGGTGGATGAAACTGAACTCGAAAGAATGGATATCATGTGGGCATTGGCTAGTGCTATCCGAAGGGCGAAGAAGTTTGTGAAAAAGACTGGACAGAACTTGATAGCCACAAAAGACACTACCTTTGGTTTTGATAAAACCAAAGTTACCTGCTTTAACTGTGGAGACAAGGGGCATTTCAAACGAGAATGTGTTAAGCCCAAGAAGGCAGGTAATGGTAATCCATTCTCAACCTTCAACCGTCAAGACAAACCCACGGGTGGAGCTGCCTCGTCAAGCAAGGAAACTAAGGCCTTGACTGCACAAGATGACGAAGGACAAAATTGGACCTTTCCTTTTGTTTCTCCCGGTGAATCCAACATTGCCAATGTCAAGGGTTTGGATGATGACACTGCAAGCGAAAGTGAAATCGCAGTTGAACTAGTGATGTGAAATAATGAAGATGCTGCGAATGTGGTCAATCACCTGAATGAAAAGGATCTCAGAATGGCATGTTTAGAATCTCCAGCATCTGAGGAGTCAAACTCTGCAATGATGGCTCATTCAACCGAATCGTCACAGGTAAGTACCAAAGACCACTCTTTCAAAGTCATGCTTGTAATGAATGTAATAATTTAGAGAAAGCATAGATTCAAAATTTGCTAGGTTATTAGATCACAATGATAGCTTAGTAAATGACTTATAACTGTGCACAAAAGCTAATCGGATTTGAAAACAAAATGAGCATAGTCATAAAGAGAAAATAAAACTTTTAAATAAACAATTAAGGGAAACCGAAGTTGTTCCTTTTAATCAAGCGAATGACATAAAGTTTTATTTAAACTCCCTGGAAGAAACTAAGAAAGAAAAAGTAGTTTTGGAAGTCGAAGTCAACTCATTAAAACAAAAATGTACAGTTGAACCAGTTCTTCTCATATAGTTCAACACTTAGTGAAAGAATATAACAACAGGGAGGGGTTGGATTATAAAGTGGTACCACCACCATATGAGATCTTGTTGAAAGCTAAATGTAGACCAATAAACAACAATCCAATCAAGGATCATGTGGTATCCACTCCTCTAGTTAGTGATCTAGATTCCATGAGTAAATCGGTGGAATTTGTCGCTAAACAGAAGGAGGCCACTTTGAAATCCAAAGGTAAGATGCCTATAGTCAACTTGGACGAAAAATTTGAAAAGGTTAATGTAAAGTAAGGTTCAAACATGTCTATTTCTTAACCCAAAAAGACCAAACACTTTAACCAACCACGTGCTCCATGTCATAGTCCAAATAAACAAAAGGGTAAAGATGTTAAAACCGTTCAAACAATGAATTTTGTTAAAGAAGCAAAAACATCTAAACAAGAAGTGTCCAAACCCAAATAGACTAAAGTCACACCTGTGTCACACACTTCCCCACAGAAACAGTTCTACCAACACATAGAAAGTAGATCATGCTACAATTATGGAAAGTATGGACACATCGCTTCTAATTGTCCTTATTATCAGACACCAAGAAAGAAAATTGAACTTCATGATACTAAACCAAGTTCTTTGAAAAGGAGTTCTATCACTCCACCTATAAGAATTAGTGAACATAAAGTTCAAACCATAAGCCAGTCGTCTATTTATCACAAACAAGCCTTACACAAAACTGGCTTATGGAAAGAAAAGTCAAGTCCAGTGTATGGTAATGAGAACAAGAAGAAATATGATTTGCCCTCACCCTCAAATGGACAGTGGGTTGAGTTTATGATGTGTGATTCCTCCGGGTCACCCAAGCCAGTTAAGGCTTGGGTCCCTAACCTAAACTAATCATTTCCTTTGAATGTGCAGGGTGTCCGCTATAGTGCTACTACAAATACCTGGATTGTTGATAGTAGGGCATCAAGGCACATGACTGGGAACCTGTCACTCATGTCTAATGTCAAACAAATAAAAGCAAGTGACGTCTTATTTGCTAGAAATAAAGGAGGATATATCATTGCACAAGGCGAAGTGGGAAACAAGAAAGTTAAGTTTGATAAGCTAAATTATGTTCAACAACTTCAAAATAGCTTACTTTCTGTCTCAGAGATATGTTACAAAGAATTTAAGGTTGTATTTGACAACAAGAAGTGCTATGTTCTGAAAAATGAGTATATTATCCCGAAGGACCAAGTCTTAATGCCAGCTTCAAGATATAACGATCTATATGTCTTGGACCTATGAAAGGCCTCCACAACCGATCATAATGTACAATGCTTCTTGTCAAAAGAAACAGTGAAAGACTCCATCTCCTGGCATAGGAAAATGGGACACATTAATCCACGAAAGATGAATCTCTTGATCCAGAATGATCTAGTGCGTGGAGTAAATGTTAAAAACTTCCAATTACTGGATTTTTGTGTCGCATGTAAGAAATGGAAATAGACAAAGAAGTCTCATAAGGCAAAGAAAGTTCACTCAATTGACTTGCATCTTGAGCTTCTTCAAATGGATCTGTTTGGCCCAGTTAGTACAAAGAGCATTGCCGGCGATTTGTACTGCTATGTAATTACAGATGATTACTCAAGATTTTCTTGGGTGATGTTTCGGAAATCCAAATCAGAGACATTTGCATCATTCAAAGAGTTGGTAACTACATTGGAGTCACCCTACAAGCTGACGGTAAAGCAAGTTCGCTCAAACAACGGTACCAAGTTCAAGAACCAGTGGATGGAGGCATTCTGCAAAGAAAAAGTAATTGTGCACCAGTTCACCTCTGCCTACACTCTTCAAATGAATGGAGTTGTTGAGAGAAAGAATCAAAGCTTGATAGAGACAACCTGGACGATGTTGGCAGACTCGAAACTGCCTATCCAATTTTTCAACGAGGCAGTAGCTAACGCATGTTACACCCTAAATCGAGTACTGGTGGTCAAACATCATGGTAAAATGTGCTATGAGTTGCTCCAGCTATGTAAACCAAATCTGAAGTACCTCAAACCATTTGGCTCACCATGTATGCTGCTGAAGAAAACTCAGTCAGGGAAGTTTAGCGAGAAGGCCGAAGAAGGAATTTTCTTAGGATCCAACATACCGAATAAGAGAGTTTATAACAACTCGACGGGTCAAGTGGAAGTGTGGTGCAACGTTAATGTTCAGAGATACACCACTCCCTTGCTGGAAAAGGCCCCTCATTCTTTTTCGACTGTGATGGATTCTTTAAGTCCTTCAACATCCCTCTCTTCCCTACTAAGGATGAGTTATCAACCAGAATGATGTAAGATGTGTAAAACACACCATCACTTGACTCGATAACCTCAGCTTCACAAGATGTGTCTTCTAGTTCTTTAGGGGGAGCACTTGAGGTAAGTGACTCCTCATCTAATGATGAAGACGTGGAAACTAGTTAGGTGGATCAGGAGGAACAGGTTCCTACCACTGCAAGTACACAAGCATCTCATGTTGATGCCTCTGACACTTCAAAACCTCACACTCCTATTGCCTCAGATACTGAACCTGTTGTTCACAATTTGGATAATGAGGTAGTTGTTCCCACCATTCTTGGATCCTGACTAAATGTTTATCATCCTTTGGACAATGTCATTGGAGATGTTCAATCAGGAGTACATACTAGAAATCAGCTATACTCAGCTAATTATGCCTCGCTAATGGAAAAAGGATATCTTCATGATGGTGCGTATTGATGTTTTGTGTCTTAATTTGAGCTAAAATATGTAAGTGAAACCCTAAACGACGAGGCCTGGGTCAGTACCATACAAGAGGAACTTCTTCAATTCAAGAAGTTAGGAGTATGGACACTGGTGGATAGACCAAAAGGTGCTAAGGTCATTGGCACTAAATGGGTCTTGAAATGCAAGAAAGATGACCAAGGTGTCATAATCAGAAACAAGGCTCGACTTGTAGTTCAGGGATTTCGAAAAGTCGAAGGCATTGATTACAATGAAGTGTTTGCACCTATGGCAAGAATGGAAGCAATCCGAATCTTCCTAGCCTATGCATCATATATGAAGATCAAAGTTTATCAACTAGATTTGAAGAGTGCATTCCTTCATGGTGAAATCCGAGAGACAGTGTATGTCAATCAACTAGAAGGATTTGAGGATCCTTATCACCAGGACAGAGTTTACTAACTAGATAAGGCTCTCTACGGGCTCCATCAAGCCCCACGAGCATGGTATGAGAAGCTCTTGACTCATCTTGTGAAACACGGCTTTCGCATAGGAGTGATTGACTATACACTATTCATCAAAGAAAAGGATGGTGACTTACTGATCGTTCAGATTTATGTTGATGACATAATCTTCGGTTCTAAAAATGAAGAACTATGTAAAGAATTTGAAGCAGTAATGAAAGCTGAATTTGAGATGAGAGCCATGGAAGAGATGAAGTTTTTTCTCGGGTTATAGGTGGATCAGACACCAAAGGGGATATTTCTACATCAAACCAAGTATGTAAGCTATATTCCCAGTCGGTTCGATATGGAGAATGCTTCGACAGCTGGGACTCCACCGGCTACAACCCACGATGTGGCACCCGACGAAAATGGTGATCTGGTGGATGCCACCATGTACTGAGGAATGATAAGATCCCTCGTGTACCTCACTGCCTCACGACCTGATATCATCTACGTGACGTGTCTCTTCTCCAGATATTAGGCGAAACCGAAAGTCAACTATCTCATAGGAGTCAAAAGGATATTTCGTTATCTGAAGGGTACTCCAACACTTGGGTTGTGGTACCCTCATATCGATGACTTTGAGCTTACAGCGTATAGCGATTCGGATTATGGCGGATGCAAAATGAACTACAAGTAAATATCTGTAGGATGTCACTTCTTTGGGAGAAGATTAGTCACCTGGCAGTGTAAGAAGCAGACATCGGTTGCTCTGTCAACTTGTGAAGCTGAATACGTTGCTGCTGCAAGTTGCTGTTCACAAATCATCTGGATTCAACAGCAAATGCGCGACTACAGTTTGAATTCTCTAACACTCCTATATTTGTTGATAATTTTGTTGCTATAGCCGTAACTAAAAATATTGTCCAACATCCAAAAACTAAACAAATCGGAATAAAATATCACTTTATACGTGATTGTTTTGAAAAGAATTTAATCGATGTCATTAAAATTAATACTGACTTTCAACGCGCTGACCTCTACACCAAAGCTTTTGATAAACCATAATTTTTATATCTGTTAGAGGTCAACAGCGGGAAAAAGAAATGTGATGTAATTCCAGAAAATGATAGTATATAGTCCGACGAGTAGAGTTATTTTTTATTTTATTTTATTTTATTTTATTTCTTCGCCTATTAAAATTCAAAACGCAGACACATTTTCGGTTTTAGAGTTTTAGGGGGAGAATAGGTTAGATTAGTATTAATTTAGTAGTTTTATTTTAATTAGTTAAAAAACGAGGGAGGAGGAAAGCTTAGCTAAAAGGTAAGTAATCAAATCTGTGTTACTGACTCAATGTATTTGGAAAATGATAGTACACATGAAACATATTACTTGGGACTTCAAAAAGTTTAACTGATTAAGATGCGAAAATCAAAGCTTATATTGAAAAGTCAAAGCAAAATAAAAGGAAAGATGGTAGTTAAACTAGTACGCTACTATGGTAACATAGAGAATTAGAACTAGAGGTTGGTAGCTCGTTATATGATGTGTCGGTAGATTCAACACAACAGATAAGTAGACCTCATTGCTGATTTCAAGCACAAACTAAGTTGTTCAACAAGCTGTGGGTTCCTATCTTATCCCTGATTAACACAATCAACAAAGTTCCTATAAGGGGTGATGAGCAAAATGAACACCACAAATGTGTGCGGATGACCATAAAATATGAGCAAAGCACACGAAAATTGCAAAAAGCAATCAAGCTATTAACCTATGTTGTTGGTCGATATGTGCAAAAAGAAAATAATTACTCCAACAAGAGGATAGGTTGTGTGCCTCTCTACTGTGTGGTGGCACTGACCTGAGGATAAGCATAACATAAATATTCTAGAATTCATTGTTGTTTGCGCCTCACTGCTATGCGGTGGCACTGACCTGAGGTTTAGCATCTCTTTGAAACCACTTAGAATAGTTTCTTCTTCTAATATACCCGTAGACCGCTCAAAAATCTCAAGAGGAACGTTGATTACCATATAAGTGTGGGATCCACAAATGCTTGTTGAAATAACTAAACCTTAAATCATCACCAATGTGTGTCAAAAAACTGTGTATGGATTTAAGAGGACAAGTATATTGACAATCATCGTGAGCTGCAGCTCTTGAAAGTCAAAATCTTTGTGTGCATCCTGGAGCACTAGTATGATTTCCTAAAATTGTCATTGACTATTATTGAAAACAAGGATCAATGATCAAAATTGTTTATTAAAATGTCCGAAGTAATTTTGATATACCTGTATGATTCCAAAATGAATCGTATCAGAAATGATAAACTAGATTTGAACCTATGCTGTCCAGGAAGTAAAACCTATTAGATTTATTCTAATAGATTGAATTTCATCTCTAATCCAAATACAAAATTATGTCTTGTTTATTGTTCTTATTTTCAAGTTGTCTGTTTAAGTTTAGTTAATTGTACGATAAGTGTCGGACTCAACAACTCCTCGAAATCTGTGAATCACTCACTCAAAAGGGTCACGTCTGAGGTGACCAAAACATTGAAGAATAAAACAAGTCACGTCTGAGGTGACAAATTCATTTTAAGTAAAAGGATCGTGTCTGAGGTGATCAACAGTGTTTTCAAATTAAAAAGGTCATGTCTGAGATGATCATCACTAATAATGTTTTATCTATTGTTTAAAGTAAGTGCTTGAAAGTGCATAAGGTCAAATTAACAAGTCAGAGTCATTCGCAGGACATGTTCATAAGTATGGACCACTCGCACGAATGGAGCATGAGAATAAGCCAATCGCACAAATGGAGGTGACTGACTGAGTCAGTCATACGACTAGACCCTAGTCGCACGAATGAATGATACTGACTGAGTCAGTTATACGACTGAACCCCAGTCGTATGAATGGATGATACTGACTGAGCTAGTCGCACGATTGAGACCCAGTTGCCCGACTGAAGAGTGCGAATAGGTCCCATCGCCCAACTGAAGATAAAATCAGCATAAATTGCGCTAAAGTCGGTTGCATATCTTCATCACCCCCAATCGCCCTAAAATTGCCCGAAAGCATAGACACTCTACCAAAATTTGATTAAGTTTATTTCTCACCGCCATTGTGTTAATGACGTGTTTTTTAATCAACTGCAGGTAATGAGTGATAGAAATCGCACAAATGCGCGGTGTATTCGAACCCTAACAGACCTAAATGTTTAAAAATCATGAAATCGGTAACAACCAACAAATAGACCACATAAATGTGCATAATGGTTAAAATGAAAGACATAATGTGACAATTAGGGTTCTTGCGAGTCTAAAGACAACGTCTAACTTCAAGTTTTGACCTAGATTCGGGGTTTAAAGTGTCAAACAGAGAGCTATGCGACTGGTCACTCCGAATGAACTTCAATCGCACGATTGAATTGAGAGAGTGACTCGATCGGCCAAATGAACTGAGCGAATGACTCAATCGGCCGAATGAACTAGGCGTATGAGCACAATTGCCTGATTGAACTCAGCCACATGCATAATCGCCTGATTGAACTCAACCGCATGCGCAGTCGCCTGAATTGAACTCAGTCGCATACTCAATCAACCGACTGAATTCAGTCGTATGGTTCAATCGCATGATTGAACCAGACTGATTTCAAAATAGTCTAAGTTTCAAAATTTTTCTGTTATGGATTAATATGATGTTTATGTGTTTTATGTTATAGTAACATGGCAGAAAGGTGGACTATAAACACCAAGCACAACATCTGTGCCCACCTAGATCCTACATCTCGAAACGCTTCTGAGTTCTCTCAGATTATATCTTTTCTGTGCTGATCACGAATCTTCAAGGCCATCTCCACTCCGTGCACACCTTACAAGTCTATTCAGCAGGCATTCTGGGAGAGTGCCAGGGTCGACAGATTAGCTGAGCCCCATTGTATCCGGAGCTCCATATTGGGACAAGAGATAGTGATCACTAAGGAGGACTTGAGACAAGTCTTAGGTCTGGGTGAGGATGGAGACCACCTAACTAAGCTACATCCATTGACAGTCCGGGGATGCTTTATGAGGATCAAGTACGCCGGTGACTTAAATGCCGGAGTACTAAACAAGAGTAACATGTGCCCTCAATTTAAGTATTAGGCACATGTGATCCTCAAGTGCATTCCCTCTAAGCATAGAGGATTTGACGACCTCTCCGACCAAATCCAGAATGCATTTGTTGTACTGGTACTGAGCCATCCATTCATTTTCCGTATGATCTTCTCATATATGGTCGAGAACCTGGAAGCCAAGGGTAAGGAGGCATTCTCTATGTACCCACGTTTCCTCTAGATGGTCATTGACTAGAAGCCGCCCTCACTGCCTAAGGAGAGTCATGATGCAGTTGCTTTGGAGGTCATGGATGACACCACCCTCGGGAGAATGAAGGTCTACCGGGGCAAGCAGGTGAAGCCCCCCGGTGAGGAGACTATTTGGGCATCTAGCCCGGGAGGATTATGTGGCGCCAGCTAGGAGGAAGTGGCGCCAAGACGATAGTGTCTCTGATGTTGGGAAGATTGCTCTACCCTCCGATGATTCTGACAGTGATGACTACGATGCGGATCAAGGAGGTGATGGTCAGGGTGGACCCGAGTCTGCTTCAATTCACCCTGATTTCCAGATGAAGGAGGTGGACGAGTCTGACGAAGAGCCTTTGGTGCGAACGGTGGGAGTCGGGTAGTAGCCACGGAGAGAGGGCTCAGGGCGGTTGGTGGACGCCAAGGGGAGTCCGTGGATGGTGTTACTGCTGATACAGACCCATCTTATACCCCGGACCTTCCCAGCAGCCAAGGCTCTAGGAAGAAGAGGTTGACTCACCCTTACGGTAAAAAGGGAAAAAGGCCAAGATTTACATTTACCACCACTACTGCCACAACCACCACCAATACTGCTACAGCCACCACCACATCCACCACAGCTACCACCACCATTTCCACACTCCCTACCACTACTACTACTCTCCCAACCACCTTTACTGCAGCCACCCACTCACCATCCACCATTATTCCGCCACCCATATTCACCACAGCCACCATTACCACTACCAGCCACCAAGCAAGACCATCAACCCACACCACCTTCAACACAAGACCCACTCTACCCCCATTGGGGTTGAGGAATAGCGGGCGGCCCTAAACCGCATGTTGTTGAAGCTATTAGCAGCTGACGAGGAAAAAGCTGCTCAGTTAAGTCAGCTTGTGGAGCTAAATGCTACTCAAGCACAACCGATTTCTCAGCAAGCAAAACAAATTGCTCAACTTCGGGAGCTAAATAACCAGTCAATTAAGAAGATTGAAGAGTTGGAGGCCTCAAACAAGACGATCATGCTCAAACTGAAGGGATCTAAAGAAGAGCCTCTAAAGATTAGAGAGGGTGATGATGATGTTGATGATGATGATGATGAAGATGATGATGATAGTGATGATGATGAGACTAGTGAAGATGAAGGGCCAAGAGCAAAGAAAGATGATGATAATGATGAAGAAGGAGATGCAGCTGCATCTGCCTCAGCTCAAGGTCAAGAGAGAATGACAAAGAGAAATCAAGACCAAGGAGCATCATCCTCTGCCACACCTGCTGAGAAGCCGGCAATTCAAGACAAAAGTAATGATTAGATGTTTATATATTTGAAAACTTATGTAATTGAATCTTGTATTAAAGTTGTGTAATTAATGTTTATATATATTATATATATATATATATATATATATATATCTACTATTTAAATGTTTTGTTCAATTACTAATGGTTGATGTGTTACATGTTTAAGTCAAGCAGATCAAACATCTCAGCAAGATGAATACGATGTTGCTCCCCTACAGCAAATCAAATCTCAACTCACAATGATTCTTGATTTGCAAGGGATTGTCAGAAGGTCGGTGCGCTATACTTCCGAAGAAGGAGAAATCATACACGACCTGACTGACGAGCAACTTGCTCAGATGTTCAGGCTAAACCCAGCCGAGATTGTCAAAGATGCACCTAGTTTTGATGTGACAAGTGACGACGAGCTAAACGATGTAGATGAAATCAAGATAGAGGATGTCACTCTGACCACTATCTAGAGTACACTGACCGAGAGGGCAATGTGATTCCCAACTTGGGTGACACTCTCGACAGTGCTAGATTTGACAAGCTGGATGAGATGGAGAAAGAGATAGAGAAGAATAAGAGCCAAGCCCAAGCCTCAGAGGCTGATGTTGATATCAAGAAGGCTGAATGGGCGTCTTGTTTTGCTGAGATACGAGCCCAATGCACTACACATGTAAGCCTCGTTCCCGGGACGCTTACAGCTGGTAGTTCATCGCACATAAAACATATACTTTGCATTTTATCATCAAAACATTGCAGCGGAACATAAAAAAAATGGCATTTTATTTCATCATAAAAACTTTTGCAAAATAATGCATCGTTTGTCGGTCACAAAATTACACTGTTGTATTACATCACAAAAGCTTTAAATAAATGGATGCCATCCAAAAGAGCTGAGTAGCCGCCTCGTACCATCCTCAGCAACGTTTACCTGCCAATTGAAAACGTATAAAAGTCAGCGTTGCTGAGTGAGTTCTAGTTTTATAATAAAACATACATAAAATCGTTATTTATTTTCTTTCAGAGCCATACTATACGTTTCACTCGTTCGTGATCATACATCATACGTACATACAGACAACATCATTATTATCTTCCATTACGTTTGTTATCCTTCGTTCATTCATTACATCTAGTGACATGTACATTACCCCGAACATTGTGCACGAAGCGGGTAACTAGGCCTGAGGTCTTTCATAGACCTCGAACATTATGCACGAAGCTAACTCCAGTACCTAGGGCAAGTACATTCACCATTTATCTTTTCTTTTTCATTCCGGATCAATGCCATATGCTATACCCCGAACATTGTGCACGAAGCTGGTTACTGGGCCTGAGGTCTTTCATAGACCTCGAGCATTGTGCACAAAGCTGGCTCCAGTACCTAGGGCAAGCAGCAAGAATCCCCTACATATGGTCAATCACAAGGATTGGACCCCAGTGTGCATCCTTCTGGGTTAACTAACCCGCACACCATTGAGCTAACACCCTTCATTGGGTGTGGACCTCCATACATTTGCTTGGAAGACTTTTTACATTCATTCATTCATTAATGCATGCATTCATTCTTCATGTTCCTCTTTCATTATCTTTCAATTTATGTTACATAATACTTTCGGTTCATTCATTAACATAACACGTAAAGCCATGGACAGATAAACATACGTCATCATATGGAACATATCATATCATTCATACATCATCACACAGGGCATCATACATACATAACATACATCATGCATAACCATGCAACATCATATATGAGTCGTTCGTCTACTCCTTAGCGTGTTATTCCTCTAACAGATGTGGATAATGCTGCCTCATCTCCTCCTCAGCCTCCCATGTAGACTCGGATCCCTTCCTGTGCTTCCACTATACACACACAAGAGGAACCACTTTATTTTTCAGCCTTTTCTCTTTACGATCGATGATTGCGACTGGTTGCTCCACATATATGAGCCGTTCGTCTACTTCGATATCCTCCAGTGGAACAATCATGTCTTCATCAGCTAAGCACTTTCTCAAATGAGATACATGGAATATCAGGTGAATTCCACTTAGCTCATCTAGTAACTCCAATCTATAGGCCACCTCTCCTACTCGTACAATCATCAAAAAGATTCTATGTACCTCGGGCTTAGCTTACCTCGTTTCCTGAATTGGATAATTCCCTTCCAAGGTGAGACCTTCAACATAACCCGGTCACCCACCTCGAACTCGATCGGTCTGCGTCGTTTATCGGTATACGACTTCTGTCTATCTTTAGCTGCCTTCATGAAGGCTTTAATCTTCTCAAGCTTCTCAGTCGTAGCCTCGACTACCTCGACGCTCTCCAATTCCTTTTGACCAATATCACCCCCAACAAATGGGTGTTCTTCATTGCCTACCGTATAGCATCTCGTATGGTGGCATGCCAATGCTGGCATGATAGCTATTGTTGTACGAGAATTCTGCTAACGGTAAGTGGTCATCCCAACTTCCCCTAAAATCAATCACACATGCTCGAAGTATGTCTTCCAATGTCTGAATGGTCCTTTCTGACTGACCATCAGTTTAGGGATGATAAGTCGTGCTAATATGTAACCTCGTCCCCATAGCATCATGGAATTTCTTCCAGAATTTGGATGTAAACCGGGTGTCACGATCAGACACAATAGACACCAGCACACCATGACGAGTTACAATCTCCTTGATGAACAGGTCAGCCAACCTCTTAGATGAATATGTCTCGCGGATCGGTAGGAAGTGAGCACTTTCGTCAGACGGTCAACAATCACCCATATGGCATCGTACCCCTTCGGAGTACGTGGCAGTTTTGTAATGAAATCCATGGTGATATGCTCCCACTTCCATTCCAGTATATCAAAAGGTTGGATCTTCCCATACGGCTTCTGATGTTCCGCCTTCACTTGTAAACAAGTAAGGCACTCACTCACATACTCCACCACGTCACGCTTTATACCTGGCCACCAATATCTTTCTTCATGTCTTGATACATCTTTGTGGCACCAGGATAAATGGAGTATCGAGTCATGTGTGCTTCATCCAAAATCCTCACACGTAGATTCCCAAAACAAGGAATCCACACCCGTCCAAATCGAGTTTTAACAACAAGTGTGTTTTCACCCAATTCCCCTACCAGACCTCTCATTCTTTAAGAGTTTAGATGATCTTCTTTCAGTGCCTCATCCTAAAACACCTTGAATTGATTCATTACCTCAGAGGTCATAATCAGTTGGTATGCCTTCACCCGAATCAGCTCGGCCTCTCCTTCCGGCTAAGAGCATCAGCCACCACGTTAGCTTTGCCCGAATGGTAATGGATCTCACAATCATAATCCTTTATGAGCTCAAACCATCATCTCTGCCTCATATTCAGGTCCTTTTGCTCAAAGAAGTACTTTAAGCTCTTGTGGTCGATGAAGATGGTGCACTTCATTCCATACAGATAGTGCCTCCAGATCTTTAGTGCAAAGACCACGGCCGCTAGTTCCAAGTCATGAGTAGGATAATTGACCTCATGAACCTTCAACTGTCGGGATGCATAGGCTATAACCTTCCCTCTCTGCATTAACACACACCCCAACCCCGAGTAAGAAGCATCTGAATATACTACAAAATCCTCGCTTCCTTCGGGTAATGACAAGACAGGAGCTTGAGTCAACCTCACTTTTAACTCCTCAAACGCCTATTCTTGGGCTTGACTCCATATAAACTTTACATCCTTTTGGGTCAACTTGGTCAGTGGAGAAGCGATCTTGGAAAAGTCTTCGATGAATCTTCTGTAGTAGCCCGCCAAACCTAAGAAACTACGAATCTCAGATGCGTCTTTGGAGACTTCCATTGCATCATTGCCTCCACCTTAGTCGGGTCCACCATAATCCCGTCGGGATTCACCACATGACCCAAGAACTGAACATCATGCAACCAAAATGCGCACTTGGAGATTTTGAATACAACTTCTCCCTTCTTAACGTCTCTAGAACCTCCCGAATGTGACCGGCATGCTCAATCTCACTCTTCGAATAAATCAGGATATCATCAATGAACACACTCACTGATTTATCCAACATAGGCCGACACACACGGTTCATCAGATCCATAAAAGCAGCTGGCGTATTGGTCAAACCAAACGACATAACGAGGACCTCATAATGACCGTAGTGCATGCGAAAAGCTATTTTGGGATGTCCTGCTCCTTCACTTTCAGCTGATGGTAACCAGATCAAAGATCTATCCTCAAAAACCAACTGGCACCTTGGACCTGGTCAAACATATCATCTGTTCTTGGTAGGGGGTATCGGTTCTTCACCGTCAACTTGTTCAACTCTCTGTAGTCAATACACATCCTCATACTACCGTCTTTCTTCTTCACAAATAATACCGGAGCACCCCATGGAGAGATGCTCGGTCTAATAAACCCCTTATCCAGCAGTTCTTGCAACTACTTCATTAACTCTTTCATCTCAGTCGGAGCCAAGAGATACGGTGCCTTGGCAATGGGTTGAGCACCGGGTATCAAATCAATTTCGAACTCAATCTCGCGATCCGGTGGCACACCGGGTAAGTCTTCCGGGAATACGTCCGGAAAGTCACACACAACTGGTACATCAGATAGTTGTGGTGTTGGCGCGTCCACATCCTTTACGTAGGCCAAGTAGGCACTATATCCACGCCTCATGCACTTTCCCGCCACTGCCATCGAAATCACTTTCGGGATCATCGCGACTCGATTGCCATAAACCGTCACCTTATCCCCGTCAGGTGCAGTCAATCGGATCATCATCTTGCGACACACAATATTTGCTTCGTAGTCCGCCAACCAATCCATTCCTAGGACTACATCGAAACCGCCTAAGGTCATCACAAATGGTCTGACAGGAAACTTATGACCGTCTAGTTCTATGTCACAACCTTCTATCACCTCAATCCTTGTAGACTTATCAATGGTAGTTTCTACCTCGAAGGGCTCATCAATACATCTACTCTTACTAGGAAACTTAGCACAAAAGCAGCAGAAATGAAACTCCTACTAGCACCAGAATCAAACAACACAGACGCAAGAGTTTTGTTTACTAGAAACTTACCTGACACCACGTCGGGGTCTGTCCTAGCCTCCTCCGAGTCATAGTGAAAGCTCGGGCGCTTGCCTTCTGTCCTTCTCCTCCAGCCTTCTTCACCCTGGAACCCTCGCCCTTGGCTTCTTACACTCCCTGCTCATGTGACCACTTCCCTCGTAGTTGAAACACTTCGTGCCTCCCCGATCTCTAGCCATATGGCCAGGCTTCCCGCACTTGAAACAAACATTCGACCCCCATCTACACTCACCACCGTACTCCTTCCCGCACTTGCCACACCTCTTCAACTCGGCACCAGCTGTGACCACACGTCAGTCACCTACCCTCGCCACCTTTGTTTGGTGCAGTTCTACCACGTCCAAACGGTTTCCTATTCCAGTTCCTCCATCCCCACTTGTCTTCTTCTCCTCAGCCAATATCACCTCACGCTCATCATATAATCTACTAGCCAAATCAACCACCGACCTAAAAGTGCTTGGCTGGGCAGCGATCATATGCCTACGGATTTCCGTCGGCAGCCCCTGGATGTATCTCTTAATCTTTCATGACAGTGGTGTCACCTGATCGGGCACCAGCCGTGCCATTTCATTGAACTTTGTGGTGTACTCTTGGTGTGTCATAGTTCCCGCCTCTAGTTGTAGAAACTCTTTCTCAACCTTGTCCATTTCCCGATGAGGACAAAACTCCTTGATCACCAACTTCTTCAACTCAGACCATCTCATTCTTCCGATCGCCAGACTACCCTCGGCTTGGACTATATTGTCCCACCAACACAAAGCCAAGTCTACAAATGAATAAGTAGCGAACTTAACCTTCTGGTCTTCTCGGAACTCGTTGATATCAAGTACCGCCCCCATTTCCCTCACCCATCGGTGAGCAGCAGCAACAGTGTCGTTTCCATCAAATGTAGGGGGCTTGCATCTCATGAATACCCCATAGTTACAGCCTTGTACTGCCTCCCGCACAGGCTCCGCTTCTTCCTCTTCTTCCTCATCATCAGACGGAACCGTCTTAGTCTCAGGCTGTCTTCTTTCGCCCGTAGGTCTACTCCTTTCCTTCTCTCTCCCTCTCTAACTGCCCTTACCACTTCGGTCACCACAGACCATAGGATCGTCTGCATGACTTGGTGCACTTCTTCCACAACCGCCTTTTCACTGAGGCTCTCAGGGTAGCACTCTCATCTCCGCCCTCCGAATGAGGGGTTTCTGGTTCTTCATGAACCACCTTTTCGGCCCTAGGCCTTCCCCTCGTAACCCGTGGTTCAACACCATGTCCACAACCACGTGAAGCTTTAGATGATCTACCACCGGCCATCCTCTAACTCACACTGAAAGATTCAAACACCAACACGGTCATTTAAGGGAACAGCTCAGTTTATGTCAAGTATAGTAAGTCCCTAATTACAGTGGCCAGTTGTGATTAGCCACTTACTTTACTTTTCATACCCCGAGCATTACATGTCCTCACTACATCAGTATTTAAACCTACATACAACACATAACCACATACCATGCGCACATAAACCGGTTAACATTACGAAAATACCTGATGGCACGCAACTACTCACATGGCATCCCATTCCCTTCCGTCCCATTCTCAGTTTAAGTTAAGGTTTATTTTGAAAATTTACCCATTTCACTTAAACTTTGTCTCCGATACCAACTTGTAAGGCCCCGTTCCCGGGATGCTTACAGCTGGTAGTTCATCGCACATAAAACATGTACTTTGCATTTAATCATCAAAACATTGCAGTGAAATATAAAACAAATGGCATTTCATTTCATCATAAAAACTTTTGCAAAATAATGCATCGTTTGTCGGTTACAAAATTACATTGTTGTATTACATCACAAAAGCTTTAAATAAATGGATGTCATCCAAAAGAGCTGAGTAGCCGCCACGTACCATCCTCAGCAACGTTTATCTGCCAACTGAAAACATATAAAAGTCAGCGTTGCCGAGTGAGTTCTAGTTTATAATAAAACATACATAAAATCGTTATTTATTTCCTTTCAGAGCCATACTATACGTTTCATTCGTTCATGATCATACATCATACGTACATACAGACAACATCATTATTATCTTCCATTACGTTCGTTATCCTTCGTTCATTCATTACATCTAGTGACCTGTACATTACCCCGAACATTATGCACGAAGCGGGTAACTGGGCCTGAGGTCTTTCATAGACCTCGAACATTATGCACGAAGCTGACTCTAGTACCTAGGGCAAGTACATTCACCATTTATCTTTTCTTTCTCATTCCGGATCAATGCCATATGCTATACCCCGAACATTGTGCACGAAGCTCGTTACTGGGCCTGAGGTCTTTTATAGACCTCGAAAATTATGCATGAAGCTGACTCCAATACCTAGGGCAAGTAGCAAGAATCCCATACATATGGTCAATCACAAGGATTGGACCCCAGTGTGCATCCTTCTGGGGTAGCTAACCCGCACACCGTTGAGCTAACACCCTTCATTGGGTGTGGACCTCCATACATTTCCTTGCAAGACTTTTTACGTTCATTCATTCGTTAATTCATGCATTCATTTATCATGTTCCTCTTTCATTATCTTTCACTTTACGTTACATAATACTTTCGGTTCATTCATTAACATAACACGTAAATCCATGGAGAGATAAACATACATCATCATAAGGAACATATCATATCATTCATACATCATCATACAAGGCATCATACATACATAATATACATCATGTATAACCATGCAACATCATTGTCATCATCATGCATAATCACAAAGCATAACATGCCTTTTATACCATCTATGACCCCTAAAGTCAACTTATATAGTCCCCTGAGAATCTCCCAAGTCAAAGCCTACTTTACATATTTTCCCCAAAAATCAGAAAAATATTCTAAGTCCTTAGGTACATGGGCACTATGCAAGCGCATGGACACTATACAGGCGCATGGGAATACTCTTGCGTTGGGCAACTTTCAGGTGCATGGGCACTATGCAGGCGCATGAGTGCTTAGGCGCATGGGGAATCCTGGACGTCTGGACACTTAGTCAATTCCAGCCTAATTCTAGGCGCATGAGTACTATTCAAACGCCTGAACACTTAGGCGCATGGGCCACGTGGGCGCATGGGCACTATTAGGGCGCATGGCCCTACACTTACTCGTCCAGCTAACATTTCCAGGTGCATGTGTACTATTCCTAGGCACAATTTGGGCGCATGAGCTACTTTTTAGGTGCATGGCTTACACTTAATTCTTTCTAAGGCAATTTCAGGTGTATGAACACTTATCTAGGCGCATGAGCTTCTGTGAAACATGTTTCTAGGATGTTTTCAACCCCAATCATCAAACCCATCTGTCCTAAGCATAATGTGGCTATTCTAAACATGAGTAGCCTATAAACATTCAATAACCAACATCCAACATACACAATACATACGGGTATTCACACAAAAACTTTGTAAAATCATTTTAATACGTTTTCAGCCCCAAGATAGTTTAAAACATGTAACAACCAGGGTCTATAACTCACCTGGTGCAACTTAGGTGTTCTTCCTTTTTACCCGCTTGCAAAGAGTTCAAACACCTAAAAACAACACCAAAAACACACACACACCCGAGCACAAACACAACCCATAAGCACATAAACACATAACCGGGATAGAACCGTCATAAAAACATAAAAACCTTGAATCTTACCTTGAATTCACTTTTCTTCTTCCTCTTCTTCTTCAACCGAGAGTATTCTCTGCTCTCTCTTTTAAAACCGATGAAAATGGTGGAGTGAGGTGAGGGTGGGCGGCCATACCCACCTTTACACCAACTTTTGAAAGTTTTGCTCTTTTTGGACACTTTTAGTCCCTCCACTTAGACTTTATTGCCTTTCTTGCTTATATTCTTTATATCATGTCTTCTAAAAATAACCGGGTGTTACAACACAAAAGCCAAATGCCTACACCAAGCTATACAAGGTCAAGAAACACCTAAAGGTGTTGGGCAAGATCATTGCATGGGCGTATTTTAATGATCTGAATGTGTATGTAGTGAAGAGAGAGAAGGGAATAGAGTACTTCACATTCCCACATGCACATAATCGTACCCTAGCCGTCTAGAGACTCAAGAAAACTGTTCCAAGTTCATAGAACATAGTTGATCTTGTTCTAATCATTTGTAACGTTTCTTTAATCGTTACATTGATCTGAACTATGTTCTCCTTGATTGGATTGCCAATCAAATAGGATTCCGCACTATTTGATCTGGTATACGCGCAAAATTAGTTAGTACTCCGTACGTACACGGTCCTCTACCGGTTAGTAATTTGAATGATTGTAGTGCATGACGTTAAGATGATGAAAATTTGATCATGTGTTCACTGGTCATTTGCAATGTTTTGTAGTGATTAATCATGTGTGTTTGACATGTTACTAAGTCAAAAAGCTTGTTTGTTGATAATAAAGCTCTTTGACAGGTTGACTTTTATGAATTTAAGTGAAAATCAACTCATATCAATTTTGCATTAGCCTATCTCATTGATATTTTGTTATGTTGATCAAAATTCATTTTAAACATGTTTGTTTCATTACAAACAATTAATTTGTTCAACAGATTCAATGATTGTGTATCATAATAGATTAAACAACGTTTTTCATTTGACTTCAAAAGTCAAATCTAATCATCAATGCACATGGAATGTGTATGCATTGAATTTTGTAGTGTTTAATGCTATGCCAAATTAACTAATTCTACATGTTGTTACTGAATTTTGAACATGTTACTAAGTTATTTCATATTTCAAATCATTTTCAACTTTTTCAAAGGTCAACAGTCAATTTTGATAGTTTTTTTGACATGAACATGTTCACTTTTCGTGAGTTCGATGAACACTTAATCAAAATTCATCATATGAACTAGTCTAGTACATGTGAAAATGGTTATTAAGCAAGTATTCAATGTATGATTTCACTAATAACATCAAATGATTTCATTTAAGCATTGGTTTATGATTCAACTTATGGTTTAACAATGTTCAAATTAAAAAACAAAAAAACTAAGTGTTTTGATGATTGTTTAATGATAAGAAACATGTGGTTATACCTATTTGAACGAATCTAAGTAATGAAATCAAAAATATATTAGGTTTTGAATGATCAGGGGTTTATCGCACTATAACAACTTTTAGAGTTTCTGATTTTGTGTCGCACACTGGTGATGAATGTGAAAATGAATAGTGTTGATTTATGTATATAACAGACAAAATGAAAGTTTGTTGTATATACAATGTGTATGTGCATTGTGTTAATAGTTTAAGCTTAAAATTATTTTAAGTCATGCGTTGTGAGACACGCGCTGTGTGTATAGTGTGTCCGCTGTAAAATTTCAAATTGTACACCATTGAATGTTTTTTTGTGTTCACTGTGGATGACCATTTGGTCATGCGTTGTGCGCATATGTGTGAAATGAATATTTATAACTAATGACCAAAATTCATACCCTGTGATTTGTACACTGAGCACAAAGCGGATGAACGCTGTTCATTCACAGTGTATACTTGATTGATCATGAGATATTCAAACCAGATGACTTATTTTCATATATTGTGAAATATCATTGTATTCACAGCGGATGCTTTAGTTACATCATGTGCCAGAACACTTATATGTATTTTGCATGTTTATTGGTTGACTGTTTCGACAATGGATATGTCCACTCTATCTACAATTGACAAAATTTAAAACTTTTTGTTTTTTTAGAAAATTTTGTTAATCAGTTATGTAAATTTATACATATGTTGTAGAGACTGGGTTTTTTGTTTTTGCTGAAAAATTATTATGAAATGTTGCAAAATTTGAATGTTTGTAAAATTTTATAATTTTAACATGATACTATATGGGTGATAAGATATCAGTCACAAGCAATATTGTGCATGTCATTTGTCAAATTTTCTTGTTTTTTGCATGCTGGCTTACTTGACTTTAATTAAAACTTAAGATTTTAATATCCTCAAGATTTTAATATTTCAAAATTTGAAGTATATGATTATGCAAATATTCTGCTACCTTTGATATTTTCATGTTCATTTGTTCCCCTAAATTTTTGCTTATGTATAAAACCCTTTATGAAATGACAAAAATTGAAATTGTTGTATGGAAATTTCAAAGTTGAATTTGATTGCTTGCATGATAAAATTTTAGAAAGATAGCATTCCATCTAACTACGAAATGTATGATTTTCATGCTTGGAAATGAATCATTTGCACATGACATGAGATCATACTAGTCTTAAATCCTTATTGAGCTGACTTGATGAATTTGAGAATAGACATAGACTATTATAATACTGATTTATATTGTTGTCCACTTGAACTCACACATAGTATAATGATTGATTGATTGAAACAATGAATGATTATCATGTTTTGGGTATATTTAGATGACATATATGTATCCCACACAAGATTGTAAGTTAAGATCAACCCTCCTCAATATGCTATAAAGCACTTTTAATACTTATGACCTAGCTACTTAGGAGTATAAATACTCAATTAGATCCTTGTTTAATCCATATTGGGAATCCTTTTCACTTCACTTTGGATGGTGATCTTCTTTGGCATTCTTTTCATTTATTCAGAAGCAATGTAATCTAAAAGACTTTATTGATTGCTTGCTAGACCTCATAGAAGATTAGCATTAGTCATTAGCTTTTTGTCATAATGTAAGGACTTATTTGGTAAATATATGTTCCTTTATTTTTCTTTGATTGTATAAATAGGATACTGTATGTATTTTACAGGTGCTCAAAACTTCTATTATTCACCTTTGCACATTGTATCCATTAGCTTTTACAATCAATGAAACTATGAATTTTTGAAGTAATTGTTTGTGTTTAATTAGTTTGTGTTTATAATTGTTGAATTCAGTTGTGTATATCATAGAAACAGGAATTAAATCACAATTTAGGTTTAATTCATTCAGAGCTGAGGTCTGATCAAATTTGTTTGCAAAAAGTTTTTCTTTAGTTCGGACTCAAATTCAATCTGAAAAACAAACTTGTTGTTGTTAGTTTATTAAAATGAAGATTGAGAATTCTTAATTGTAACATTTTGTATTTTTGTTAACTAAAAGTTAACTTCTTTTATTCTTATAGGGTTCATTGTTGTCATTATTAAAACTTATGAATTATACATGCTTATTTCATTATTGTCTTTAATTTTTACTATACAAAAGTGATAATAAAGCTAAAATTATAATAATTATAATAACAATAACATAATAATAATATAATAATAACAATAACAATAATAATAATGCTAATAATAATAACTAAAAGAATAGTAATTATACTAATAATAATATTAATTTATAAAATTACTAATCTTTGAAATGTTTAAAAGTTTAAGTAGTTAAAGTTTAGCGGTCTTAATATCAATTTATAAACTTTAAATTAAGTTTTAGCATAAAATAATAAGAACCAAACCGCTGGGACCATTGTGTAACATTTCAAAACTCAAACCCCACCCCCATTCTCAATCCCGTTTTTCCGGCCAAAAATCGGCCAAACTCCGGCCACCCCGAAAACCATCGAAATTCATGGTTTTTCTTTATCCAAACCGTTTCCAATCGCTTCGGGAATTTGATTCGAACCCCATAAATCACATTAACCGAGCTTTAACACCGGTTATAACACCCAAACGTTGTATAACCAAAACCATTTACACTCCATAGCCATTCGCAAATTAAGAAGCAATATTAACTCAATTAATTGAACCTGAACAATTGTTTAACTACCTATAATCATTTTCCATTACCAATTCACCTGATAACATACAAAAACACATTAGTCGATCACACCCTTGTCGCGACCTGCAACATATTCAAAGACTCTTTCCCGAGCTCTCTTAACTTCAATTGACAGTGGGTTTTCCTCCATAAGGTCCTTAAGAAGTTTTATGTACAACGAATTTGGGTTTCATCCACATTTGCCACTTGAATCGATTCCTGTATAGCCGCGACGTTTTCTATCATATTCATCGTCGTTATAAAACAAATCCGGGTAAACAAACACATCTACATGCTCGAAATTACATGGGGAACAAAAGCCCCATGGTTATTTGGTTACTAACATCAAATTAATGTTTAATTTTTAGATCTAAATGATCTAGGGTTCATGGTGATTTAGGATATTTTGGTATCATGTGTTTTCACAAATTGAAAGCGGTTTCATAACAAGGCAATGGCTCTGGTTCAATGGTTACACGCTTATAATGTATCAGTCTTATGAATTTTGTTTATTTTATTAGTTATCTAATTATTTTTTCTGTTAATTTACTTCTTTAAACACCTTAACAATCTTGATATAAAATATTATTAACAAATGTTATGATTAGTTTATTTTCATAAAAACAAACTTTAAATAGTTGAAATCATTAAATTATTATTGGTCATTACGTTATCTTTTTAGATTAGTTATGTTAATTATAAAATTTTATTTACATTTTTATTAAATCATTATGAGGATTTAATTTATCATTATAAAAGGATTAATTAATTTTTCTTAGTTGTATTAAATTATATGTTTATAAGGTTGACAAATAACCTTATTTATAAATAAAAAATAAAAAAAACCCCAAAGTTATCTTCGAACCCTAGTTCGCGTTTAGCTGTTAAACCTTATTATTAACCTAAATCTTGTAAGAAAATATATATATATATATATATATATATATATATAATATATATATATTATATATTATATATATATTATTTTAGGTGCATTGTGAAGATTTCGGTGGAACTAAGAATACTATATTTCTTATTAATCGTCTATTATATACTTATTGGTCAAGTGAGTTTTCCTTGCCCCCTTTTTATCTTTTCACACCATTTTGGGGTGAAACATGATTACTTATACATAATGCACTTGTAAACCTTTAGACTTGTAAAGCACTTGCAATTCATATTTTTGTCATGGTTATTTGTGTGTTGTAAGTATTTATATGAGATACATATTCTTGTTTGCAATCATTAACTATTGCTAGCCTGGCGACGTCTTAGATCTTTGGGCCTGACAAGCCTATTTGGTGCTAAAGCGAGGTATTGCCGGCTCCTAATAATGTATGCTTGTTCATCATGGGAACCAAATACACTTAGCCAATCTTATATACTTGTAATCAACTCGAGGTTTGGTTGTAACGTTATGTGTTCTATGACCTTACTAACTTATGACCTATGAAATGAATTGCTACTTGTAACCTTATCATCTTATGTATGAAAACCTTGGAAACTCACCAACTATATTTAGTTGACCTTTTATTTTTATCATGTTTCAGGAAATCCCCAAGTTTAAAGTGGACTTTTGAAGCTTGCAATAAAACTAGGACTTGGACCTAGTTTAATAAAAAAAATTTATGTAATGTTTGGTTTTGTTTGGAAATTATTTCATGTTTGAGACTTATGTTTGCTATGCCTTTTGAAACTTATAATTTTAATATTTACATTTAAATATAGCGTTATGTGGTTGTGAACAATCTTAACCCTCATATCTCAACGTTTCCGCCGTCAAGGTTGGGGTGTGACAGATTGGTATCAGAGCCCATAACTATAGGGATTTAGGTTATTAGAAATAGTGACCTAGACTATAGCTTATGCATGAACCTCATAAAATAATATTCTTGGAAATATATATATTTTTTACATGCTACATAATGCTATACCATACTTATGTGCAACTTCATGCCTTAGCATAAGTTTGCCTTATAATTGTTTAAACTTTGTTACTTGTCTCCCTAAACTTATCCTTAACTCTTTGACTGTCCCCGAAAAATGAAACTTCTTAATCTATTCTCGACAACACGTGAAATCGTATACTTATGCTTATGACTTGGATCTTTAGACTTATGTCTAATCTATGAAAATCTCATCAAGGTTTTGATTTCATGAACCTAAGAAATTTGTGTGACTCATAGACACATGTATCCTAGTTTTCCTGGCAAAAGACCCTCGGGCTAAGGCAAGCATATCGCATAAATCCTACGGGACTAGTTATGCTTACCTGGGGATTTCTGGGATGAGTGATAAACTATGGTCAACATACACAAGTTTCTAAGGCGAATGGGTCAATTTACCTTATGTGTCAATGTTTCAATTGGTAATGCGTTACCAAATGGAACCATTCCATGTGCCTTACAACTCTTGCCTTATCCTTGTTTAAATTATAATCCTTGTTAATCTCTTTCTCGTGCCTAACTCATTTTGCATATTCCAGCATGTCTCGTCATCATGGAAAGCGTGGAAGTTCCGATCATAAGCTAGCCGCCATGATCGCCCGACCAATGGTTGCTGTCATTCCGATCGTGGTTGCTGAACTCAATAGCACCTTAATGACCAACTCTAGCAATAATGGTCAAGGAGAAAATAGTGCTAACCAAGGGCGCAACAATCCCACCTACACTTTCAAGCACTTTAGCTCCTACAAGCCCACTAGTTTTAGTGGTAAGGAAGGAGCCACTGGTCTTCTTGCGTGGTTTGAGAGCATGGAGAACACTTTTGTCAACTATGAGTGTCCGAGGCACTCAAAGTTCGTTATGCCACTAGCATGCTCCAACAAAGGGCTCTTACTTGGTGGACTAGCGAGAAGAGAAATCGAGGGGCCGATGCTATTCTGGCACTTACTTGGGAAGAGTTCAATAACATTGCCATCGCAAATTTCTGCCCAAGAAGCGAGTTACAAAAGTTGGAAGAGGAATTCTGGAATTTGAAGCAAAACGATGGTGATCATCTGACCTACTCAACTAGGCATCATGAGTTGAGTATACTACTGCCCCATATGGTCGGCAATGTCCCCGTAACATCTAGAAGTTCATAAAGGGTGTACCACCCCAAATTCAAGATGTTGTGGTAGGTAGCCAACCCACAACTTTGGAAGAAGCCATTACTATCACCGCTCAACTCATCGAGAACCATATACGAGCGAGCATCATGTCTGTGAAGGGTGCAAAGAAGGTGAAAAAGATGGCTACCGAGGCTGTTAACGAGACCAAAGATGAACCGTCTAACAACAACAACAACAAGCGCAAGTTTACACCGGCACACAACTATGCCGTTGCTGCACCCAAATAACCCCAAAGACAACTTGTACCTGCGGCTACACCTGTCGCACAAGTGCCTGGGGCTAGGGCTTATGCTGCTCCTCAGCCTATGTGCAACACTTGTAGGTATCATCATCCGGGGATCAACCATGTCGTATATGCACCTTATGCGGTAAATATGGTCATTTGGCGGCAACTTGCCACCGTGCACCTAACAATGCCTCCGTGGTCACAAACCGTGTTTGCTACAAATGTGGGGAACCTATTCATTTTCGCCCACAATGCCCTCGTCTTGTGGGTAATGTTCCACAAGCCCGAGGACGTGCTTTCAACATCACACACATCAAGCACAACAACAATGATGTGGTGAATGGTATGTTAACTTACCTTTGACTTGTGTGACCTAATTCTTTTCATGCGTAAACTGTATCGTTAATTACCTTTAAAATTTAACAGGTATGTTCCTTATCAATAAAACTTATGCCTATGTCCTATTTGATTCTGTAGCCGATAAGAGTTTTGTTTCGTTTGAGTTTGAACACATACTTGCTAAGCCACATAGAAACTAGAAAGACCTCTTACTGTTGATGTTGCCGATGGAGAACCAATCACCATTGACGTCATTATTCGTGATTGCATCTTAAGTCTTGACACACATGATTTTCTTATCGATCTTATTCCTATGAAACTTGGAAGTTTTGACGTCATCATTGGTATGGATTGGTTAGCCAAACACCATGCCGAAATCATTTGTTCGAGAAGTGCATTCGTATACCGTTACCTTCTGGAGATACTTTGAATGTGTTCGGTGAAAAATCATCCAAAGGACTTATACTCATATCTTGCACTCAAGCCCGAAAATGCTTAAGCAAGAAGTATATGGCTTTCATGGCTTACGTGGTCAACACAAAAGTCAAAGGGAAAGAACTTAAGGATGTCCCTATCGTACGAGACTTTCCTGAAGTATTTCCCGATGACCTTAGTTGTTTACCTCCCGTGCGTGAAGTTGAGTTTAAAATTGACTTGATACCTGGAGCAAACCCCGTGGCTAAGTCACCATATCGACTTGCACCATCTGAAATGTAAGAACTCTCTAATCAACTTCAAGAGCTATCCGAGAAGGGCTTCATCCATCCTTGTTCTTCGCCTGTTCTTTTCGTGAAGAAGAAAGATGGATCGTTTCGTATGTGCATCAATTATCGTATGCTTAAAAGCTTACCATCAAGAATCGTTATCCTTTTCCTCGCATCGATGACTTGTTTGATCAACTTCAAGGAGCTGCTATATTCTCGAAGATTGATCTATGTTCTCGATACCATCAGTTACGAGTCCATGACGATGATATTTCGAAGACTGCATTCCGTACTCGTTATGGGCACTATGAGTTTATGGTGATGCCTTTTGGTTTAACCAATGCTCCTGCTGTTTTCATGGATCTCATGAACTGAGTATGCAAGCCTTATCTAGACAAGTTTGTGATCGTCTTCATTGATGACATTCTTATCTACTCCAAATCCAACACCGATCATGAACTGCATTTGAGATTGGTTCTTGAGTTGTTGAAAAAAGAGCAATTGTACGTGAAGTTCTTGAAGTGTGACTTCTGGCTCGAGGAAGTTCAATATCTAGGACACGTGGTAAATAGCCAAGGAATTGACGTCGATCCTGCAAAGGTGGAAGCTGTGAAGAATTGGTGTGCTCCTACAACTCCTATCGAATTTCGTTCTTTTCTTGGTCTTGCTAGTTATTATTAGCAATTCATTGCCAACTTCTCGAGGATCGCGAAACCGCTCACGTCTTTGACTCAAAATAATAAACCATTCGAGTGGGGTTCCGGCAAGAAGAAGCGTTTGAAGCGTTAAAGCACAAGTTGTGCAATGCTCTTATCTTGACCCTACCCGATGGAAATGACGATTTCACCGTGTATTGTGATGCATCTAAACAAGGCCTTGGTCGTGTTCTCATGCAACGAGGGAAGGTCATAGCTTATGCATCGAGACAATTGAAGGTTCACGAGGTGAATTACACAACACACGATCTCGAGCTTGGTGTTGTTGTCTTTGCTTTGAACATTTGGAGGCACTACCTGTATGGTACGCAATGTATAGTCTACACCGATCACAAAAGCCTACAACACATTTTCAATCAAAAAGATCTCAACATGAGACAACGTCGTTGGGTGGAGTTGACTAGTGATTACGATTGTGACATTCGTTACCATCCTGGTAAAGCAAATGTCGTAGCCGATGCACTAAGCCGAAAGATTCACAACAAGATGATCTCATTCCAAGAAATTCACGATCGACGTCAATGGTTTGACACTTTGGGTGAGTTCGATACTGAGATCCGACTAGATGTCACGAGACTACCGTACTGCTACAAAACTTGAGAATAGATTGTGACATCGAGTCTAGTATCTTAGAGGCTCAACAAGTGGTGCAACAAGAAGGAAGAATGTTGGACCAAAAGAACCAATGAGCCAGATCAGAAAAACCTTTAAGTCCCACAGACATCAAAACAACTGAAGTGGTCTACAACAGCTGAAGACAAAGTCTGAAGACAAAGTTTGAAGACAACAGCTGAAGACCAAGTCTGAAGACAAAGTCTGAAGACAAAGTCTGAAGACAAAGTCTGAAGACAACTGCTGAAGACGAAGTCTGAAGACAAAGTCTGAAGACAACAGCTGAAGACAACAGCTGAAGACAAAGTCTAAAGACAAAGTTTGAAGACAACAGCTGATGACAATAGCTGAAGACAACAGCTGAAGACAAAATCTGAAGACCAAGTTCTCAGAAGTTGTCACAACAGCTGAAGTAGTTCTCTTGAGTAGTTGTGATGGTTTACTTTTCAGTAGTTTGTAATCAGTAGTTTTATATTATGTAAAACATCTGAAGTTCTTACACTTCAGATGTCATAACTCAGTAGTTGTAATGTTAGCTTGTACTTAGCATTTTGTGAAGGTGTCCTCAGTTGTTGACATCTTTAGTAGTTTAGTTTACTTTCAGTTGTTTGTATAAATCAGTTAGCTATCACTATCAAGTGATGTCAGATAATGTCACATTCCTTTATAAAAGGAATGTTGACCTAATTTCCTTGTATTGGAAGCATGTGCGTGAATGAAAACACTCTTTTTGCTGAAAACTTTCTCTCTCTATGACCATTACTGTTTGATTGAATATTCATATAATTCTTGCTTAAATTTCGTCTAATTCGTGTGTTATTCCGCTGCAAATCTTAGTCTAATTGATCAAACAAGATCCTGATCCCTTTCAAATGATATCAGAGCCGGTTAATCATTGATCGATTTAACAATTGATCATTGAAACTGCTCTTTTGATATCGAAGTTTGATCGAATTAGCAAATTTGCAAGAATTGGTTATAGAGTTTGATTTTCTGTTGCTTCCGGTGAATTAATTTGAGATTCGTCTCGTTTCAAACTATGTTGTTGAGTTTTTGAGCTAGATCTGTTAAAATCTCATTGAACCTGTTTGAATTGGTGAAAATGGCTACATCAATCAATGATCCTCACAATACTGGCTCCTCAACAAAGCCTCCGATGCTTGTTAGGAGTGAGTATAACATATGGCAACGCCGAATGCTCCATCACCTGTCTGTCAACAATTCAGGTTGTTGGAAATCTGTGGTTCATGGACCATATAAGCTTATGGTGAGTAATCCGGAAACTAATGAGATGGTTCCAAAGAAGAAAGAGCAATACTCAGATGAAGATCTGAAACTATTTAAAATTGATGCTAAAGCCCATGGAATTCTGGCCATGGCACTGCCAAATGAAATCTATTTTGGACTTATGCATCAATTAACTACTCATGACCTCTAGGTTGCTCTGAAAGAACAATTTGGAGGAACTAATGAGGTCTTGGCAAACAATAGAGAGATCCTTGCCCTGCAATATGAGACATTCTCTCAGAGAAAGGGTGAGTCACTGTCTCAACAGTTTGAGCGATTCTCTTGTTTGATATCTGAGCTGAAAATGGTTAAACATGAATATACAAACAGTCAGATGAACAACAGATTCCTCAGATCCCTGCCTGAGAGATGGGACACATATACTATTGTCCTACACTCCAGTGCAAATCTGGACAATCTATCTCTCACCCAACTTCATGGGAAACTGTTAACATTTGAAAGAGAGATAGAATAGAAAAGGAACTGGCTTCATCTGGGAAGCTCACTGATGATTTTGTACCAGGGAATACTGCTCTGATTGGTCACGAGTCAGAATATGCTGCATCAGAAAGTTCTTGTGATGAGCATATAGATTTCTCTTCAAACAGTGGAGATCTTGCTTTTGTTGGTGTTGATAGTAATTCAGGGTGTAATAGTGATAATTTGTGCTTTTTGATGGATGATTTGAAAGGAATTGTTGATGATGATTTGGAAAAGATGGATATTTGAGCCAAATGGCATTAGTCAATATAGGTCTCAAAAATTTTACAAAAGGACATGTAGAAAATTTCCTTGTCTCTCTGGAAAAACCAAAGTTGGTTTGGACAAGAGCAAGTGAGGTTTCACAAGTGCCATAGACTTGGACATTTTGCAAGAGAGTGTAGATCATCTGGATCTAACTCTTCTGCACCCTTTGTGACCTTTCTAGGCAATACTTCACAAAACAAAGGGCAACATTCTACCAGTTTTGGTTATCATTCACAAATTCAATCATCTCCTGCATATTTTGTTCCTCAAGGTCAAATGCCTTATCCTTATCCCTATTTTTACATGCCTTAGTCCAATCAGGTTCCAGTACCCATAGCTCAACAACCACATGCCCTACCTGAGCCTCAACCATCTAAATCAAATCAACAATCTCAATCTCAATCACATCAAAGCTTTTTCACTCCTGGAGTTGTTGACTGGAGTAGCTTACCAGATGATATTTCTGGTTATTCTGAACAAGTGTTTTCTAGTGCTGGTCAACATGGTGGTGAAAATCCTTTTGGAAATCTTGCTCTTATGGCCCTGGAGTCTACTGATGGTTCATGCTCAAATGCTTCATCATCACAGATACCACAGTATCTTCTGAAGCTAAGGCCAAGTTGTGTTCTGAGTCATGCATAGCTGCTTTTGTCTCAATTAGAGAAGCAAATGTAGCTTTAATTAATCAAAATCATAACCTAGAGAAAGTGATTTCCAAAAGAAAAGTTGAGTTTGAGTCTGGTTTGAAGGAAAAGATGATGAGATTTACAAATTAAAATGCCAAATCACTGATGAAAAGGCAAAGGTAGAGGTCATTTTAGAGAATCAAAGGAATCTCAAAGAAACACTTGCAGCTACTCAGGTAGAGTGTGAATGCTGGGTAACATCTTGCAAGGGGTTTGAAATGCTTCTCAGTAAGCAAATAGCTACAAATGTGAAGTTTGGGATTGGGTATAATCACACTATACCTCCTACAGAATTTACTGCCAAGATAGAAGTAAAATCTGAAGGTGAAATCAATTCCCAAACCACATCATCATGTGTCTCATCATCAAGTGATAATGCAAAATCAGAGAATGAAGTCAGTAATAGTACCTCAGCTAATCAATCTGCTGGTGGTCTTACTGCTGATAAACCATGATCAACAAAAAGCTGAGTACTTCTGGTGTTATCTCACAAAGTATTCAAAGTACTAAAGAGCACGTAACAACACCTGAAGAACATTTCAACCCAATGAAAACAAACATGGTTTGACAACTACTGAAGAGTCTATCAGGAAATTCAAAAATACTGATAGAAAACTTCTGAAGAACAAGTCTTCAGTTGTTACAAATCCTTCAGTACTTCACATAAATACTGAGAGGAAGAAAGTACTGAAGAACACACCTTCAGTAGTTTCATCTTCTTCTGCAGTTGAAAAACAGAAGATGAAGAAAAAGCCATGTGTAATATGTGGTCTATTCAATCATCTCACTGATGAATCTTGGTACAGAAAGGTTCCAAATTCAACAAAGATAAAATCATTAAAAAGAAAATTAATAAAATGAAAGATGAATTTGAAACCAAGTTTGTGCCACAAACATCTCAAACTGATAACCCAAAGTTTTCAAAAAAATCTAAAAAGAAGGAAGGGGTTTATCATAAAACAACTGAAAATATTCCTCAAGGAGTATCAAAACACCAGACTTAGTCTGTGTCTTTCAAAAAGGAGGACATGGTGAGTCACAGGAACCTACCAAAAACAAGTACTGATATGTCTGCTGAACTGAAGGCTTTAACAACCAATCAGACATAACTTTTTATGATGGTTCAACATCTGTTGGGGAGAGTTAACCAAATAGATGTACCTGTGATTAAACCACTGAAAAGGAAAACTAAGCCAAAATCAAAGGAATCCTTTTCAGCACCATCTCCACCCTTAAAGGCTGTTAATCATGACAAATCACTTAGTATAAAATCTGTTGATGAGAACAGACCCAAAACCAAAATGGTTTGGGTCTCAAAAGCTAACTAGTTTGTTGTGACAAATGCAGGGTTCTCAGCATGTCATAGAAGCATCGGGTATGTGGACAGTGGAGGATCTATGCATATGACAGGGAGCAGTTCTCTTCTTCATGACTACTCTCAAGGAAAGAAGGGATTTGTATCTTTTGGTAATGATGCTAAGGGTTACATCATCAGCAAAGGCTTTGTGTCAAACGGCGAGATAAGATTTGATGATGTTAACCATGTGGAGAATCTCAAGTACAACTTGTTGAGTGTCAGTCAAATGTGTGATAAAGGGCATGTTGCACTTTTCACCAGTCAGAACTGTCGGATTCTGTCTTCCAATGTTTTGAGAATGATTGACAAGATATTGGATGAATATACTCTCCTGAAGGCCAACAGGATTGGAAGAGTATATGCCTTAGACTTATCAAAGAAAATTGATCTACAAGGCTATCCATGCATGTTCTCCAAAGCCTCTCCTCAGGAATCTGAACTATGGCACAGAAGGCTTGGTCATGTGAATCTTAAAAACATGAACCAGCTTATCCATCATGGTTTAGTGAGAGGTCTGCCATTAAAGGAGTTCAAATCTGATGACAACTACTCTGCTTGTTTAAAAGGAAAGCAACATAAAGTATCATTCCCTCCAATAGAAGAACCAAAGTCCACTGCCTGCTTGCAATTACTGCATATGGATGTTTTTGGTCCAGTAAGAGTGATGAGCATGGCAAAGAAAAAATACTGTCTGGTAATTATGGATGATTATTCCAGATTTGTATAGACTTTCTTCTTACATTCAAAAGATGAGGCTGGTCAAATCATCATCTACTTTGTGTTGCATGTGGAAGAGCAGTACTCCCTTTCTGTCAAGTGTGTGAGGAGTGATAATGGCACAGAATTTAGAAACCACACACTTGATAAATTCTATTTCTCTAAGGGAATCAAGAGGCAGTATAGCATTCCAAGAACTCCTAAACAAAATGGAGTGGTGGAGAGAAAGAACAGGACTCTTATTGAAGCCGCAAGGTCAATGTTGGCTGATTCTGGTTTGCCACTAACCTTTTGGGCTGAAGCTATTAATACAGCTTGCTATGTGCAAAATAGAGTGTTAGTAAATCAGAGGTTGATGAAGACTCCTTATGAAGTGTTACATCATTTGGCTCCTCTGATTTCCTTCTTTAGAGCATTTGGGTGTTCTTGTTATATTCTTAACACAAAGGATCCACTTCAGAAGTTTGAATCAAAGGTGGATGCAGGGTACTTTGTTGGTATTCATCTACTTGCAAGGCATACAGAGTTTTTAATTGCAGAACAAAGATAGTTGAAGAAACCTTGCATGTAAAATTTAATGAATCTCCAAAGGAGAAAATCCCACAAAACCTTGTGGTGTTATTTGATTTGGACATACTGCAATATGTTCCTTATCGGTCTCCAGCTGTTGCAGATTTGGTGAATCCATCATCTCCTGCAACTTGTTATCCATCTGTTGGTATAAATGCAAGTTTTAGTGATCAACTGCCCGAGTCTACTAAACTTGATGTTCATGTAGCTTCAGTAGTTCCATCCACAACAAATGCTGATGAGATCTTTGAATCCTCAACTTCATCTGAATTGCTATCTCATTCTAGGTTTCAAGAGTCTGGATCACCATCTGTTGCTGTTGAATCACCTACAAACACTTGCACAGATCTTATTGAGTATCAAGAACTGAAGAATCACCCCATGTCTCAGATCATTGGTGACATCAATGCTGGTGTTTCTACTAGAAGTCAATTGTCCAATTTCTGCTTTTATGCTCTCTTCATTAGTCAGCAAGAGCCAAAGAACTATCATATTGCATTAAGAGACAATGGATAGGTTGAAGCCATGCAACTTGAGCTTCTTCAGTTTCAAAAGCAGCAAGTATGGGAACTGGTTCCTCTACCCCAAGGTAAGTGTGCAATAGGCACTAAATGGGTGTTTTAGAACAAAACTGATGAAAAATGTCAAATTGTTAAAAACAAGGCCAGACTGGTTGTACAGGGGTTTTCACAAGAAGGTATTGATTGTGATAAAACCTTTGCCCCTATAGCCAGACTGGAGGCAATCAGATTGTTCTTAGCTTATGCTGCTTTCCATAATCTTAAAGTTTTTCAAATGGATGTCAAAAGTGCATTCTTATATGGTAAAATAAAAAAAAGAAGTTTATGTGTGTCAACCACCAGGTTTTGAAGATCATAAACATCCAGATTGGGTGTATAAGCTTGATAAGGCTCTTTATGGGCTAAAACAAGCTCCCAGAGCCTGGTATGAGACACTGTCTAACTTTCTTCTTCAAAATAATTTCACTAGAGGCTCCATAGATAAAACTTTGTTCATTAAGAAAGTAGGCATGCATATGCTCCTTGTTCAAATTTATGTAGATGATATTATTTTTGCATCCTCGGATCCACAGTTGTGTGATGCCTTTACTAAGTTGATGCAACAAAAGTTTGAAATGAGTGCCATGGGAGAATTACAGTTCTTTCTGGGGTTGCAAATCAAACAAATGGCTGATGGAACATTCATTCATCAGTCAAAATATACAAAGGATTTATTGAAAAAGTTTGATTTACAAAACTGTAAGCCCTGTTCTACACCCATGTGCAGCACCACACAACTGGATGCTGATCAGAAAGGTAAAGCAGTTAATGAAACTCTTTACAGATGTATGATTGGTTCCTTGATGTACCTTATAGCTTCTAGACCAGACATTATGTTTGTAACTTGTGTCTGTGCTAGATTTCAGGCTGCACCTAAACTATCCCATATGATTGCAGTCAAAAGTATCTTTAGATATTTGCAAGGAACTCAATCTCTAGGACTTTGGTATTCCACTAGGCACTCTTGTAATTAGTTGCTTTCTATAATAGTGACTATGCAGGGTGTAAATTAACTAGAAAATCACCTCTGGTGGATGCCATTTCTAGGCAATTGTTTAGTTTCTTGGCAGAGTAAGAAACAAACTTCAGTTGCTACATCCACTGCTGAAGCTGAGTACATTGCTGCTGCAAGTTGTACATCTCAGGTACTCTGGCTTCAGAATCAATTACTGGATTATGACATTACAGAGACTAAGACTCCTTTACTGATGGACAGTGCTTCAGCTCTTTGTATTGTTAGAATCCTGTCCAGCATTCTAGGACCAAACATATTGAGATCAGACATCATTTTATCAGGGATTGTTATGAAAAAGGTCTGATTGATCCAAAGTTTGTTCCTAGTACTGATGAGCTTGCAGATATATTTACTAAGCCTTTGGATAGTGCAACTTTCCAAAATTTAGTGCTAAGGCTTGGTATGTTCTAGCTTGAATGATTTGACAACTACTGATGATCTCAGTTCACAAGTACTCATGAGCATTAGTATACAACTGTCAAAATAAGTACTGACAAGTTATTTTATCTTCAGCAGTTTTCATAACTACTGAAAACTAAATTACTTAAAACTACTGAAGTACTTTATTTGTTGCAAAGTACTGATGTGGTTAGAACCACTGATGTCTGTTCTAATACATAAGTACTGATGACCAATGAAACATTTGAAAAATAGATAATCTGCTGAGTAAGTGTTAAGGTCAAATGAAACAACTAAGATCTGCGAATTGACGACAACAACTGCTGAGCAATTTTACTCTTCAATTGTTTCAAACAACTGCTATTTCATTTCAAAACACTAAAGCCAAAACAAGTCTTCAGTAATTTCAAACTACTGATGACTAACACCAAGTCTTCAGTTGTTTACAACATCTGAAAGTTAAAACCATGTCTTCAGACGTTTCCTAACAACTGATGACTAACACCAAAACTTTCAGTTGTTTTCTTTTAGCCGTTTCATAACTTATAAATACCTAACCCTAACTTCAAACTTTTCATAAATCGTTTTCCGAACATTCATCTTCCATTAATGGCGACCATGCAAATCAAACCACGTCACAACTGTGTTGCCTACTTCATAAAATCCGCCTTTTGGACTAAGTTTGATGTTGCCATTGATCTGATGGTTGATTCCCCGTATCAAACTGTTTTTCTTCTGAATCCAACCATCTATCCCGATACCCTTTGCCAATTCTGTACAAATGTCACTGTCCATACTGGTGAGAATGATGTCGCGATCACTCTCCAATCATTTGTAAACTAGAAGAAGGTGGTAGTCACTCCTGCTATCATTCGCCAAACCCTAGATCTGAATGATGCCACCTTTGTCACCAAATACCCAGAGGGCACCATTGATCTATCATTCATCAACCATGGATATGCGGGTGACTTAAGTGCTATAACCATTCTGAAGAAGCACTTCCCTGATGCTGAACGTCTAATCTTCCACATGATCAATGTCTGCCTTGCCCCTAATTCCTCTTCATGGGATCAAATGTCATCCAGGTGGCAGCAGGAATTGTATTCTATCCTTGAACGCCAAAGCTTAAATTTTTCTGAAATTATATTTTTGGAATTAAAAGATCTGGCAATGAAACCTGTGGCTAACAGATGGCTATTATATCCATGATTTCTTATGGCCATAATCATAAATCAATTACAATCTCATGGCCCTGTTGGCCTTGGAGTCCCTGCTATGGTAGTTTTGCCAGAGGTATACTCCAGGCATAACTCTGACCCACACCTCAAAGAGGCTGCCAAACTGCTAAAACCCAAGCAGACGGAACCCAGAGCCTCATCCTCCAGATCCAATGTCCCCTCCAAACCACAATCCAAACAAACCAAAAAGGCTAATCAGGGAGTTGAGTCCCCTGATGATGCCCCTGCAACACAAAGGCATGATGAAACTATGGGTAGTAATCCCCCTGTAGTTTCCAAGACTCTACCATCTGAAACCGCTTAGGTATCCTCTCAACAGGATCTTGATCCAACCAAAAATGGGGAAACCACATTACTGGAATCTCTCTCCCTTGAAAAGATTGCCATTGAAGAGCACCATTCACCCTAGGTGCAATCCTCTTCACACTTATCTTCCACTGAAGCCACCCCTACAAGCCCAACTGTGGTTATCGCACAAGTGCTGACTCAACTACATTCCTCTAACCCTCCCCAGAAACCTATTACCACTGGGAAAACCTCAACAGTTGAGGGAGAGGATTATAATGTGACTGATAACCCACAGCACAGGGATTACAGATTTCAATCTCCCTATGTAGAGGAGGAGATTCGAACATCTGATGAGGCTGCCTCTTCTCCTATTTCAGCACATGACCAGGATGAAGATGGTATCATTTCTAAGTCCTCACCAGAGGCAACTGCCAATGAAGGACATAATCCTGAGGTAGAAGTCCCCAGTTCCAAGAAATAGGGGCACATGTGAATACTGATCTACACTCAGCACATGTTCATGCTGATTTAATCAGGAGGTCAGATGATTCAGCAAAGACTGATGATGACCTGGGCTTTTTCTTTGATGTCCTAGCCCACAACACCATTCTTGAGACTGAGGTATGCAGACTACAAGAACTGCTTGCCAAAATGTCACAAGTCCATCTGCCCAAATTCACCCACAGATGGTAGTTCCTTCTGAAACTCTCCCAAACACTGAGCCACTCCGAACAACTTTGCCACCAGCCTCTGATTCAGGCACCATTTCTCAAGGAGAGAACCCCTCTGAGCAAATGGTTGCTGCCTTTCAATCATCTTTACCTCTCCTCACTTCCATAATCACAAATATTGTGCATCAAGCCATTGATGAGAGGCTTACCTCAATCTTCAATCCTTAGTTGATATTGTTTTTTTCTCAGAGACTTTCTGATATTCATACCCCTGAACCCAATGCACCCAAAAAGGGGGAGTCTAAGTCAGTGAAAGTAGACAAAAGAAAGAGAGTTGAAGAGGAAGAAAAAAGAGAAGAAACAAAAGGAAATGATCACCTACAAGAGAAAGAAAAGCTCTAAACTGACTGAAGGTGAGAAAAAGTTAGAAGAACTGATCAAAGAAGCTGATGAGCAACATAGCAGATCTATTGATAAGATTATTGATCAACTCTTCAGACAAGGTTTTGACACAGCCAAAGTTGACTCTGATATCAGAAGGCTACAGATTCAAGATATTGAACATAGATGGGCAAGTTGGAGTGAGAAAGAAAGGGAAAGGCTAGAAGCTATGACAAGATTCATATCAAAACATCTGGGACGATCAATCATTGAAGTGAAGTCATGGTCCAGAGACAGTATTTTGGACATAACCACGAGAATCTGTTCTTCTGAAGTTTTTAACAAAGGATTAATCATAGAAGCTCTTGATGAAGCTGGTGCTGGGAAAAGGTCTGATATGGCAAAGTTATCCAAAGCTTCACTCATAACCAAGATGCTAGACCAGCCTGTACAATCTCCCAACCAAAAGAACCAACTTCACAACACTCAAAACCAACTCCTTTACCCAAGAAACCTACTCAAACCACTACCAATGATGCACCCAAGAGGAAGAGAAGGGTATTGAGGATGGAAGAAGAAGAAGATGATGATGATGAGGATGATAGTCTGCCAATCTGTGCTGTTCTTAAAATAAAGATGCCTGAGCCCAGGAGTCAACCAACAATAATCACACCTGACATCCAAAGGCAAATGGTAAAAGTCAAACTTGAAGAAGAAGAACAGCACAAACAACATGATGACCAGTTGTTAAGGATGATTGATAAAGAGTTTCCTAAGTCTTCATCCATACAAGCTATGCAGAAACATGCTCAGAGGTTGTATGCTCTCAGATTTACATTTCAATATCAGAAAGAGAGAGTAAGAATTTGGCGTGACCCCAGAGTAAGTGATAGAATTCATAAAAAGACGATTCCAAGTAGACACAATGGCCAAGTAAAGAAGAGTGTAGATGCTGTGATAATGCTAGCCATTGTAGTGTCATCCTGGGAAATCCTTGATGACTTCAAGAGGGCTTACAAGTCTAAGATGACTCCACAAACTTTACTAGAAAACAAAATGGTAAAGAAGGGGTTGATCTACAAGAAGCTTGAAGAAATAAGAAGAAATGAGCTCCAGTTGTTGCTTGAAGGCACTCATCTTGATGAGTTTGCATACAGAGAAATAACTACTATGGAGCTGAAGAATGGAAAGCATGTTAAGTACTTATCAGAGTACTATGGGCCTGAGTTCTTCTTTGAAAGTGAAGCTGAAGAACTCACAATGGAAGAACAAGTTGTTTTCCTTGAGGCCAATGTCAGAGAGTCTTACAGACTTATCATTGGGAAGTAGGTCTCATGGATGGGGTAACAGCTCTGTGTCCAATTCCCCAAGACAGAGTTCCCATTCATCCTTTGCCAATCAAACCTTCTGAAACCTCTTCCCTGGCATGAGCTTAACAGAAGTGGTCTACAACAGCTGAAGACAAAGTCTGAAGACAAAGTCTGAAGACAAAGTCTGAAGACAAAGTCTGAAGACAAAGTCTGAAACAAAGTCTGAAGACCACTGCTGAAGACAAACTCTGAAGACAATAGCTGAAGACAACAGCTGAAGACAAAGTCTGAAGACAACAGCTGAAGACAACAGCTGAACACAAAGTCTGAAGACCAAGTTCTCAGAAGTTGTCATGATAGCTGAAGTAGTTCTCTTCAGTAGTTGTGATGGTTTACTTTTTAGTAGTTTGTAATCAGTAGTTTTATATTATGTAAAACATCTGAAGTTCTTACACTGCAGATGTTATAACTTCAGTAGTTGTAATGTTAGCTTGTACTTAGCATTTTGTGGAGGTGTCCTTAGTTGTTGACATCTTCAGTAGTTTAGTTTACTTTCAGTTGTTTGTATAAATCAGTTAGCTGTTACCATCAAGTGATGTCAGCTGATGTAACATTCCTTTATAAAAGGAATGTTGACCTAATTTCCTTGTATTGGAAGCATGTGCGTGAATGAAAACATTCTTTTTGCAGAAAACTTTCTCTCTCTGTAACCGTTACTGTTTGATTGAATATTCATATTATTCTTGCTTAAATTTTGTCTAATTCGTTTGCTATTCCGCTGCAAATCTTAATCTAATTGATCAAACTAGATCCCGATCCCTTTCAAAGAATAAAGGATGAGCTGGAGCCTAATCTTTTAACTCGATTGGAAATGAAACCCAATGGATTGATGTACTTCTCAAATCGAATTTGGGTTCCAAATCACAATAATCTTCATACCTTTATCATGAACGAAGCTCATCAAACTCGTTATTCTATTCATCCTGGCTCTGATAAAATGTACATGGACCTGCGCGGTTAATATTGGTGGCCTGGAATGAAGAAGGATATAGCAACTTATGTAGCTAAGTGCCTCACGTGTAAGAAGGTTAAAGCCGAACATCAACGTCCAAGTGGACTACTTGAGCAACCTGAGATCCCTATGTGGAAGTGGGAACACATATCTATGGACTTCATAACCAAGCTACCCCGAACCTCTCGAGGACATGATAGCATATGGGTGATCATTGACCGATTGACCAAATCGGCACATTTTATACACATACGTGACACTTACAAAACATCAAGGTTAGCTCGTATATACGTTGATGAGATTGTGAGTCGTCATGGGGTACCTCTGCATATCATATCCGACCGAGATGCTTGTTTCACTTCACACTTTTGGTCGTCAATGCAAGAACTCGGGTACTCAATTTGACCAAAGCACGGCTTACCATCCTCAAACTGATGGTCAAACCGAGCGAATGATCCAAACCTTAGAGGATTTGCTACGCCTGTGTGTCCTTGACTTTGGTGGTGATTGGGATACGCATCTACCGCTTGCGGAATTTTCGTATAACAATAGTTATCACTCGAGTATCAAGATGGCACCGTTTGAAGCACTTTATGGTCGTAAATGTCATTCACCGATCTGCTGGACCGACATTGGTGAAAACTTCATCACTGGTCCTGAACTTATACAAGAGATGACCGATAAAGTTTCTATCATCCGCAAGAACTGTGAAGTGGCAAGAAGTCGTCAAAAGAGCTTGCTGACAAGCAACGTAAGCCATGGGAATTCCAAGTTGGGGAGATGGTTCTTCTTAAGGTTTCACCATGGAAGGGTGTGGTTCGCTTTTGAAAGAAGGGTAAACTGGCTTCAAGATTTGTAGGACTTTTCAAAATCTTGAAAAGGATTGGGAAAGTAGCTTATAAACAAGAACTACCTTCCGACCTTAGTGGAGTTCATCCTGTGTTCCACATCTCAAATTTGAGAAAGTGTTTGGCTGACGAAAGTCTGCATGTTCCGTTGGAAGACATCCAGAAACCTGTTGAAATCATGGACCGCATAATGAAGAAGACTAGAACCACAACAACCCCAATTGTCAAGGTTCGTTGGGAGAATAAACGTGGCGCTGAATTTACTTGGGAACGCGAGGAGCAAATGAAGAAGAGATACCCTTTCTTATTTGTATAGTTTCATTTTTTCTTAATTTCTGGACGAAATTCTTTTAAGTTGGGGAGATTGTAACATCTCGTATTTTTGTTAACTAAAACTTAACTTCATTTATTCTTATAGGGTTCATTGTTGTCATTATTAAAACTTATGAATTATACATGCTTATTTCTTTATTGTCTTTAATTTTTATTATACAAAAATGATAATAAAGCTAAATATTATATTATTTATAATAATAACAATAACAACAATAATAAAAGTAATAATAATAACAATAACAATAATAATAACTAAAAGAATAGTAATTATACTAATAATATATTAATTTATAAATTTCTAATCTTTGAAATGTTTAAAACTTTAAGTAGATAAAGTTTAGGGGTCTTAATTTCAATTTATAAACTTTAAATTTAAGTTTTAGCATAAGATAATAAGAACCAAACTGCAGGGACCATTATGTAACATTTCAAAACTCAAACCCCACCCGCATTCTCAATCCCGTTTTTCGAGCCAAAAATCTGGCCAAACTTCGGCCACCTCGAAAACCATCGAAATTCATTGTTTTTCTTTATCCAAACCGTTTCCAATCGCTTCGGGAACTTGACTCGAACCCCATAAATCACATTAATCGAGCTTTAACACCGGTTATACCACCCAAACGTTGTATAACCGAAACCATTTACACTCCATAGTCGTTCGCACGTTAAGAAGCAATATTAACTCAATTAATTGAACATGAACAAATGTTTAACTACCTATAATCGTTTTCCATTACCAATTTCACCTGATAACATACAAAACACATTAGTCGATCACGCCCTTGTCGCGACCTGCAACATATTCGAAGACTCTTTCCCGAGCTCTCGTAACTTCAATTGACAGTGGGGTTTCGTCCATAAGGTCCTTAAGAAGTTTTCTGTACAACGAATTTGGGTTTTATCAACGTTTGCCACTTGAATCGATTCTTGTATAGCCGCGATGTTTTCTATCATATTCATCGTCGTTATAAAACAAATCCGGGTAAACAAACACATCTACCTACTCGAAATTACATGGGGAACAAAAGCCCCATGGTTAATTTGGTTACTAACATCAAATTAATGTTTAATTTTGGATCTAAATGATCTAGGGTTCATGGTGATTTGGGGATATTTTGGTATCATGTGTTTTCACAAATTAAAAGCGGTTTCATAACAAGGCAATGGCTCTGGTTCAATGGTTACACGATCATAATGTATCCTCGAGGTCCCGGGTTCGAACCCGTTTACCTCCAATTTTTTAAGGGTTATTGACCTTCAAATTAAATATTAAAAATTTCTAATAAGTATAAAAAAATCAGTCTTATGAATTTTGTTTATTTTATAAGTTATCTAATTATTTTTTCTATTATTTACTTCTTTAAACACCTTAACAATCTTGATATAAAATATTATTAACAAATGTTATGATTAGTTTATTTTCATAAAAACAAGCTTTAAATAGTTGAAATCATTAAATTATTATTGGTCATTACGTTATCTTTTTAGATTAGTTATGTTAATTATAAAATTTTATTCACATTATTATTAAATCATTAGGAGGATTTAATTTAATCATTTTAAAAGGATTAATTAAGTTTTCTTCGTTGTATTAAAATTATATGTTTATAAGGTCAACAAATAACCTTATTTATGAATAAAAAATAAAAAAACCCAAATTTATCTTGGAACCCTAGTTAGCGTTTAATTGTTAAACCTTATTATTAACCTATATCTTGTAAAAAAATATATATATTATTTTAGGTGCATTGTGAAGATTTCGTTGGAACGAAGAATACTATATTTCTTATTAATCGTCTATTATATACTTATTTGGTGAAGTAAGTTTTCCTTGCCCCTTTTTATCTTTTCACACCATTTTGGGGTGAAACATGATTAGTTATACATAATGAACTTGTAAACCTTTAGACATGTAAAGCACTTGCAATTCATATATTTGTCATGGTTATTGTGTGTTGTAAGTGTTTATATGAGATACATATTCTTGTTTGCAATCATTAACTATTGCTAGCCTGGCGACGTCTTAGATCTTTGGGCCTGACAAGCCTATTTGGTGCTAAAGCCGAGGTATTTTTGGCTCCTGATGACATATGCTTGCTCATCATAGGAACCAAATACACTTAGCCAATCTTATATACTTGTAATCAAGTCGAGGTTTGGTTGTAACGTTATATGTTCTAGAACCTTACCAACTTATGACCTATGACATGAATTGCTACTTGTAACCTTATCATATTATGTATGAAAACCTTAGAAATTCACCAATTATTTTTAGTTGACCTTTTATTTTTATCATGTTTCAGGAAATCCCCAAGTTTAAAGTGACTTTTGAAGCTTGTAATAAAACTAGGACTTGAACCTATTTTAATAAATAAAAATGTTTATGTAATGTTTTGTTTTGTTTGGAAATTATTTCATGCTTGAGACTTATGTTTGTTATGCCTTTTGAAACTTATAATTTTAATATTTATATTTAAATATAGCGTTATGTGGTTGTGAACAATCTTAACCCTCACATCTTGACGTTTCCGTCATCAAGGTTGGGATGTGACATTAATCGGTCTATATACTACCTAGTTGGAAGCTTTTAGATCAATTGAGCAAGTTTTAAAGAAATTGACAAGATTTAGTTTCTAAAAATTGCTCAAGTGTTTAGGCACTTCATAACTATTTAGGCGTTTGAGCATTATTTAGGCATTTCAAAATTGGGCGTTTTACCACCGTTTGAAGCTTGAAGACTGTTTGGGCGTTTGACAACCATCCTGAAATGCCTGGCTTTTCTGAAATGCCTAAATAATCATCAGTAAGGCATTTCAAAATTAAACTATGGCATTCCCTCGGGCGTTTCTTGTTCAAAGTTAGGCGTTTCACAAGCAGTAGGTGCATCTATTCAAACTTTTCCTTAAACGCTTATAGATTTTTCAAAACTAAAATCCAAAAATATTTTCATTTCATTGTTTCATTCTAAATTTTAAAAACAACAAAAATAGGTTATTTTTATTAATTCAAAATAAAAAATGGTTAAGTCTGAAGATTTTAAGAACAGAGTTCCTAAGTTAAAGAATAATGCTAATTTCAAGAATTGGTCTCTCACATTAAAGCATCATCTAAACTCTATTGACAATGACTTACGGAAGTTAATAGAGAAAGGACCACATAATAGTTACATCAAATGGTCCGAACAGAGGATTCGTATACACCAAAGACTCTCAAGAACCTTATCCTGAGGATGGTCTGCAAGGTGATTCCTCCGATAATGCTTATAAAGGATCAGAAGGAAATCATTAGAAGACTATCTTAAGAATTCACCACACAAGTACAACAAGAACAGGAAATAGTAGTGTCTGAGACTACTAAGCTAGTGGAAGAGAGTGAGTCTAGTTCATCTAAACTGTAGACATATTCAAGAAAAAGTAAATATACGGCCAAGAAAGCTAAAGGAAAGAGGCTTATGGTTAAAGAGGATGCTCACGAGACTAGGAAATTAAAGAGAGAGGAGAAGCTAATGATGGCTACTATTGCTAAGTTCATGGAAGAACACATACAAGCACTTGAGCAACTAGGCATTAAACAAGTGATCAATGTTGAAGAGTGATATATTAAAGGTGGATATATTCTTAAATAAGGCATGATGGATGAGCCTGGTTTTCAAGAAAGCCCAACAAGACAAGAATCAACTATGGAAGAAATGGTGGAGAAAAACCATACTGGTGACTTGATGATGAAAGTTGTGTTTCTTATTTAGCTAGGATATGATGTTCATCAAGTCTACAACATGAAATCTAAGGCAAGGTCTGAGAAAATAAAGATGGTGGAAAATTGTTAGATCCTTCCACTAAGACTGAGTATGAATTGAAGAGAAAACAAAAAAACAAACAAAAGAAATGCTAAAGCAACTTCCTTCTCTATTAAAGCACCTTCTCCTTAAATACAACCACCATTTCATTATCCATTTCCTAATCCCTATGAGATAAAAGAGAAGGAAATAAAGGAATTCCTTGCAAAGAATGGGTTCACAAAGAGGTAGTTGGCTCAAATGAAAACCAAATCTCTTTGAGCTATTGTGCTTAGAATCATTCACGACTTAAAGGAAAATATGATAGTTTTTGTAGAAGAAATCATTCGTAGTCATCCTAGACTAGGTGGAAGTTATGGAAAGGAAGAAACAATTAAGGAGATATGACATAAACCGAATGAAAGAGGCAATGGAGTTTTCAATTATAATTAATTTCATCTTGGATCCTACCAACCCCGAATTTCATTATCATCCTTCTGGGGAAGATCCTCCAACAGCTACAACATAAACACCATGAATAAAAACAATAGTATCTTCAACAACAACAACAACAACTCCATCAACAACACTACCAACAACAACCATTATTGCATCATCTTCAACCTTCACAATAATCCAACCATTCATCATAATAACAAAAAGCATCAGCTAAAGGTCCAACAAAATATTCACATATTCCATCACCAAAACACATTTGAAGTACTTAGGTTGTATCCTTAAAGGAGTATTGTTGGACCCCGAAAGGATCATGCATGGCAATTCAATTACTAGTGGATAATGTTCTAGTTGGAAAACACAAGTGTGAGGGATGTGGATAGATGTATACGGATGAAGAAAGTAGAAATATGGATGTAGAAAAGACTAAGTGTTCGTTAAAACACATTAGTTTTTATGAGTGAACATAGACAAGTACGGATGAACACTTGTCCACTTGTAAAGAACTAATGCGGGTGAAATAAAATAAATTCGTATTCCTAACACAAGAAACGTGAAGAAGACTTTTAAACCAACAAAACAATGCAGATGTACCACATACAAATGTGAGTGAAAAACCAAATTTGTGTTAGTGATATGTTCTTCATTCTACTTAGCATTTCAAGATTATATGTGAGCTTTCGGATTTTTCGTTAACTAAACGTCATCTTCGTTATCTTCTTGTAAGGATATTTCTGTCAATAATGAAACAATGAGGGTTTATTTATGCTTATTTTCTTTTATTTACATTACCATGTAATTTAAAGGTTAATAACTAAATTTATTTAAATAATAATAATAATAATATAAATAAATTTATAAATTATGGATATTAATTATGAAGATAGTATTTTGAATAATAAAAATAAAAAAATTATGAAGTTAAATAAAACAGTAAATTAAAAGTGTATATAAATTAGGGTTTTAATAAGTGAATGGGTGTTATGTCATTTTTAAAACATGAATTATAAGATTTTTAACATAAAATGATAATATTTAAACAACAGGAACCAAAGGTGTAAAATTTTAAAACACAAATCCCCCTTTTCTTCTGTCCCTGATTTTCCGGCTGCCGGCAGGCAAACTCCGACGTGGCGCTGGCGAGTTCACAAACCTCACATTTCGATAAAACACCTTAATCGAACCGTTCCTTTCGTTGCTAGAACATGCATCAAAACTATAATGGTTAATAATCCAACCAAAACGTTTATTTCACTAAAGAATAAATCAAAACCGAAAACCACAATCAGTTCCACCCTTTCAACTCTCATATCATGTTAATAATCAAATTAATTGAACAGAAACGTACATTTAATCATTGAGAATTCAATGATGCGTTTAATTTCATTCGAAGCAACCGTTAATCCATCAAATTGAAATAATAACGTTTGCAACCCAACTTGAATTCGTTGGAGATATAAACAAACAAAGGGAAGCTATATAATAGTACAATCTCTCAAAAAGAACCCTTTTCACCCTCTGTAAAATCAATTACACCAATAACACACACACGCAAGTGATTGATCATCGCCGTTTCTATCGTGTTGAACCCTGACCTTGCATCCTCGATTCCATCTCAATCTAGGTAATTACACACCAACACATACTCGTTTTACATGAGGAACAAAAGCCCCATGAATATTCATGTTAACAGAATAGATTTGCAATTCAATTTTGATTCAATCGAATACAGGTTTCATAAGATTTGGTGGATCTCATCGGATGTTACTTTTAGGAACTAATACCCATGCTCTTGCGCCTAGCTGTTAAAAGCATACCTTACACACCCGAGGTCCCGGGTTCGACCCTAGTCACCCTCAATTTCTTTAAAAAAGGGTTTTTATTTATTAATTCAATTACTGAAAATTTACATTTTCTTATGGAATTAAATAAAAATTCTTTAGTGAACTAAATAATCCCACAAATTATCAAATTAATTTTTGTAAATTTTTAAACCATATCATCTTAGATTTTTATTTAAAAACAAATGGTTTGATAATATAAACTCTATGACCAATGTTATTTACAAGTTTATTTGTTTTATTACCTTATAAAATGTTCCTTTATTACCTTATAAAATGTTCTTGAAATCAAATTATTTTGGATAGTCGTTATTTGACAAATTATTAAATTATTTTCAGACTTTAAATCTTAATTCTTATTTTTCAATTATTATGAATTGAAAGCTATTCGATTTTCATAATAATCTAACATTTTCAAACAATTATTTAACCAACTTATTTCACCTTTATTGAATCAAAAATATAATTGATTAAATTATCTTATTTAATCCTATTATCAAAAACCCCATATTCTTATAGTTAACCCTAGACTTTCCTCAAATTATCTCTTGACCTTAATCGTTTATAACTTAAACTTGGAACCTACATGATTAGATAATTTGTAAAGGAATCGTTGGAGAGATCTAGTTCTTATTTTGTTATCTAAAGATCATTTTATATCATGTCAGTTTACCATACCCTATTTTATTTTATTTCACACCTTTTAGGGTGAAACATGTTAATCGTATAAATATACATTTGTCAAATATCTTCACACTTATAAAGCATGAGCAATTCATTCTTTTTAACTTGTCAAGGTTATTTGAGATATTTATGAGCTTTATATGATAGTCATCTTGTAGAAACAATCATTAACTATTGCTAGCTTAGCGACTTCGTAGATCTATGGCCTTGACAGGCCTATTTGGTGCTAGAGTCAAGTTTATTGCCAGCTCTTGATGATGTATTCTTGTTCATCATGTATCTATTACACTTAGCTAATCATATATCTTATTGTGGCCATCTTTTATCAAGGTTTGATTGTATCATTATGTTATGTATATTCTTGCATTATTTCTTAACCTATGACATGAATTGTCTTAATCAAAACTGTTTATATGTATGTATAAATCATGGTAACTCACCAATATCAATTGTTGACATTATTTTTAACATGTTTTAGGGAATTCCCAAGCTTAAATATTGATCTTGATGATTGGACACATCTAGGATTGGACCTAGAAATAATATATACTTATTTAACTTGGAATGTTGAACTTGATGTTATGTTTTGAAAGTTTGTTTGAGACTTTATGTTTGTAATGTTACATTAAAAACCTATGCTTTAATAGACTTACACTTGATGGTAGTGTTATGTGGCTTTGAACAATCTTAACCCTCACATCTTAATGTTTCCGATGTTAAGGTTGGGGTGTGACAAATTGGTATCAGAGCCCATAACTATAGGGATTTAGGTTATTACAAATGGTGACCTAGACTATAGTTAATGTAGGAACCCTACATGAAATTTTTTTATGATCTTGTAAGTTTATCTATTGCATACTACATAATACTACCTGTTATAGGAGAGCCTTTTAATGTGCTGAATAACATGTCGAATTCAATCTTAACCTTTATAATTTAAGTTTCTTTTGTTTTACATGTACAGTGAATGTCCTAAAACTAAAAAGGTATGTTCCTTGTTAATAATTCCTATGCTTTGTCTTGTTTGATTCGGGAGCTGATAAAAGTTTTGTCTCCTTATAATTTGAAGCTATACTTGCTAAGTCGCATACGAGCATGATTTTCCTATTGTCCTTATTCTCATGAAACTCGGAAGTTTTAACATCACCATCGGCTTGGATTGGTTAGCCAAACACCACGCGAAAATCATCTTTGTTGAGAAATGCATTCAGATTCCTTTGCCTTCGGGAATACCTTGAAAGTCTTCGGTGAAAAATCCTATAAAGGACTCAAACTTATGTGATGTACTTAGGCTAAAAAATTCCTAAGTAAGAATTACACGGCCTTCTTGGCCTACGTAGTCAACACGAAAGTTAAAGGGAAAGATCTTAAAGATGTTCCAATTGTATGAGATTTTCGAGGTATTTCATGATGACCTTACTGCTCTACCTCTCATGTGTGAAGTCGAGGTTAAGATTGACTTGATTCCGGTATCGAACCCTATGGCTAAGTCACCCTATCGACTTGCACCATTGTAAATTCAAGAGTTAGTCGGTCAACCTCAAGAACTGTTTGATAAGGGCTTTATCCGACCTAGTTCTTTGCCGTGGGTGCACCTACGCTATTCATGAAGAAGAAAGATGGATCCTTTCACATGGGCATCGATTATCAAGAGCTCAACAAACACCGATACCCTCTTCCTCGAATAGATGACCTTTTCGATCAACTTCAAGAAGCTACTCATTTCTCAAAAATCGATCTACGTTCTGGTTATCATCAATTACGTGTCCATGATGATGTTATTCCAAAAACAGCATTTCGTACTCGATATAGGCACTATGAGTTTATGGTTATGCCCATTGGATTGACAAATGCTCCTATCATTGTTATGAACGTCATGAACCAGATATGCAAACCTTACATGGAAAAATCTGAGATTGTGTTCATAGATGATAGATTCATTTATTCAAAAACTAAAACTGATCATGAACTCAACCTGTGACAAGTTCTTGAGTTGTTAGAGAAATACCAACTGTACGTAAAGTTCTCAAAGTGTGAATTTTGGCTTGGGGAGGTCCAATCTCAAATTCATGTGGTAAGTAGTCAAGAAATTCACGTTGATCCTGCAAATGTGGAAGCTATGAAAATTTGGTGTACCCCCAAAACCTAACTGAAGTTCAATCTTTTCTTTGATTAGTGGGATACTACTAGCGCTTCATTTCTAATTTCTCAAGAATCATGAAACCGCTTACATCCTAACGCAAAAGAATAAACCATTTGAGTGGGAGCTTGAGCAGGAAGACGCCTTCGAGAATCTAAAACACAAGCTGTGTAATGCACCCATCTTAACCATTCCCAATGGAAATGATGATTTCACCATATATTATGATCCATCTAGGCAAGGTCTTGGTTGCATCCTTATGAAGCGAGGAATGGTCATAGCTTATGCATGAAGACAATTGAAGGTCCATGAGGTGAATTACATGACCCGTGATCTTGAACTTGGCATTGTGGTTTTTGCCTTGAAATTTTGGAGGCATTACCTTTATGGAACACAATACATTGTCTATACACAAAAGTCTTCAACACATTTTCAATCAAAAGAATCTCAATACAAGACAACGTTGTTGGGTCGAGTTGATTAGTGACTACGACTATGATAACCGTTACCATCCTGGAAAGGCGAATGTCGTAGCTGATGCACTAAGTTGTAAAGTTCATAACAAGGTGGTCTCGCTTCAAGAATTCATGATCAACGACAATAGTTTGATACCTTGGGGGAGTTCGATACAGAGATTCGTTTGGATATCAATGAGACTACTATGCTGCTTCAAATTTTGAGGATTGAAAATGATATTAAGGAATGCATAATGGAAGCTCAACAAGTTGTTTAAGCGGAAGGGAAAATGGGTGAAGAATTGGAATACAATATTCAAGCTCAACTAGAAACAAAACCTAATGGGTTGATAATTTTCGTACTTTCATCATAAAAGAAGCTTATCAAGCTCGTTATTCTATTCACCCTAGGTCCGATAAGATGTATATGGATCTATGTGGACAATACTGTTGGCCTGGAATGAAGAAAGACATCGCAACTTCCGTTGCCAAATGTCTTGCGTGTGCAAAGTTAAATGAAAACACCAACACCCTAGTGGATTACGTGAGCAACCTGAAATTCTATGTGGAAATGGGAACATATATCCATGTGTTTCATGTAACACCCGGATATTGATTATTTTGAAGTCGGTGAAGAAAGAAAAGAAAATAAAGTCCAAAAGTCGAGGGACCAAACCCGCCAACGAAGCAAAGTTGGGAAATGTGGTGATATATGTAGGGAGAGGGCAGCCCACTCTCCCCACATCCACATTTCAGCTTCATAAAGGGAGAAGAGAGAAAGAAGAGGAGAAAAAGAGAAAAAGTGTTGGTTCGGGTCGGTTCGGGTCGCCAAAATCGTCGTGAAGCAAGCCGAGTCGAAGCTCTTGTCATTGTGCTCGTTTAGGTGAGTTCTAGGACCCCTTTTTTACTTGTTTTCAAATGATTTGGGGCTGGAAAACATCTGAAATCGAGTTTTTCGTATGTGTGTAAGTTGACCCGTTTGTGTATGTGTATGTGTATGTATGACGCGATTGTGACTTGATTTCTTGCTTGGTTGTGCTTGAATGATGTTATGGTATGCATCCCTAAGGTTTAGGATGGTCGATTTAGGCTTAAAATGGGTTGAGAGAGTTTGGGGGCCGAAAACCCTCGGCTGCAGTCGGGTTGAACTGCATTCTGCATCAGTTAGGGCTAGGCGACCGACTGGAGCCGAATGGAGGCTATACGGCCGATTAGGGTGCGATTGGAGTCCATTCGCACGATTGGGGTTCATTCGCACGACTGGAGGGCCAGTCGCATGGGGTCACGCGACTGAGGGTCCATTCGCACGACTGGATGTTCATTCGCATAAGTGTTCATCCGTATTAGTTCAATCGCATGATGTTCAGTCGCATGGAGGCAATGCGACTGAAGGGTGTCCATACGCCCGAATAGGGCTGTTGAACCCGAGGAAGGTGTAGATTGACTTCTGACTTTCGGGGGAAGGTGCAGATGTAAGTGTTGATGTAACGGTTCCCATAAGAGTTTTTAAGATGACGATCGAGGTCTTAGAAGCATGTTGGGCATGATGAGGGTGATGATGTTGTACGTTATGTATGTATGATGTTGCCTTGTATGATGTGATGTTTATGCATGTTTATGTTCCTCGATGTGATGTATAATATCTTTCCTGTGGCTTTACTTGTTATGATGAATGAACGAAGTATTATGTAACGTAGAGTGAAAGATAAAGGAAGAGGAACATGATGAACGAATGAACGTCTTGCACACATCGGATACGGGGTCCCTCTTGGTGATTGACCCCAAATGTAGGACCTCTACCGCTCACCCCTAGTACTGTGGCATACGTTTAGCTGTCATTCGTTGACTTCGGCCCAGTAGCTAAGACTGACGGTTACTCCTAGTACCGCGGCATACGTTTAGCTGTCATTCGTTGACTTCGGCCCGGTAGCTACGACTAACCGGGGTGTAGCGCATGGTATTGGTTCGGGATGATGTCCGATGTGCAAGTAAGGTAATGAAAGAAGGAATGAACGAATGAAGGAAGATAATAATGATATTATTTATGTGTACGTATGATGTGTGATCATGTAAAAGTACGAACGGTTTTATATGAAAGTAAAGTATGTTTTATTTATAAAACTAGAACTCACTCAGCAACGCTGACTTTGATGTGTTTCCAGTTGGCAGGTAATGATTGCTGAGGATGGCACGGGCGACTACTCAGCTCTTTTGGGATGGCATTCTTTTGATTAATGTTTTTGCATTGTAATGCGAACAAACTATTTTTTTGTAATGAATGTTGTATTAGTTTGCAAAAGCATTTACAAGGAAATGAAAGTTTGTTTTAGTTTTCCGCTGCGATTTATTAAATTCAAATGTAATTATATGTTTTATGTGCGATGAGAACCCAGCTGTAAGTGTCCCGGGAACGGGGCCTTACATTTCAAAACCAAAATACCTCGCACTTCACACGACCATGGTAATATATGGGTGATCGTTGACAATTTGACCAAATCAATGCATTTCATACCCACACATGACACTTACAAAACATCAAAGTTGGATCGCATATACATCGATAAGATTATGAGTCATCACGGTGTACCTTTGCACATCATATCCAACCATGATGCTTGTTTCCCTTCGCACTTTTGGTCGTCTATGCAAGAAATCTTGGGTACTCAACTAGATTTAAGCATAGCTTACTATCTTTAAATAGATGGTCAAACTGAGCAAACTATTCAGACCCTTAAGGATTTGCTATGCCTTCGTGTTCTTGATTTTGGTGGTGACTGGGATACAAATCTACCATTAGTGGAATTCTCTTATAATTATAGTTACCACTCGAGCATTAAGATGGCAACTTTCAAAGCACTTTACGGTCACAAATGTCATTCCCCGATTTGTTGGATGAACATTAGGGAAAATTTCATCACTGGCCCTAAACTTATGCAATAAACGACTGATAAAATTTCCACAATTGGTAGAAATCTTGAAGTAGCTAGAAGTCGACAAAAGAGTTATGTGGATAAAAGATGCAAGCCGTTAGAATTCCAAGTCAGGGATATGGTTCTTCTAAAGTCTCACCATGGAAGGGAGTTTTTTTCATTGGGAAGAAGGGTAAATTAACTCCACGGTTTGTAGGACCTTTCAAGATTCTTAAAAAGGGTCAGGAAAGTGCCTTATAAGCTGGAACTACCTTAAGATCTTAGCAGGGTTCATTCTGTTTTTCATGTCTCAAATTTGAGAAAATGTTTAGCTAATGAAAGTTTGCATGTCCCTTTGGATGACATTGAGATCAATGATTCCTAACATTTTGTCGAGAAGCCTATCGAGATCATGGATCGCACCATGAATAAGACTAGAACCACTACCACCCCACTCATCAAGGTCCGTTGGGAGAATAAACGCAGACCCAAATTTACCTGGGAATGCAAGGACCATATGCAGAAGAAATATCCATATTTGTCTGTTTAATTTTATCTTTAAATTCCAAGACAGAATTCCTTAAATTTTGAGAGACCGTGACCTTTTGGCTCTTTCGTTAACTAAATGTCATCTTCGTTATCTTCTTGTAAGGACCTTCATGTCAATAATGAAACTATGAGGGTTTATTTATGCTTATTTTCTTTTATTTACATTACCTTGTAATTTAAAAGTTAATAAATTAATTTATTTAAAAATAATAATAATAATAATAATAATAATAAATAAAGTTATAAAGTTTGAATATTAAGTATGAAGATTTTAATTTGAATAATAGAAATTCAAAAAAAAATTGATGTTTAAATAAAACAATAAATTAAAAGTATATATAAACTAGGGTTTTTATAAGTCAAGCCAGTGTTATGTCATTTTTAGAACCAGAAGTAGAAGATTTTAACATAAATGATAATATTTAAACCATAGGGACCAAGGTGTATAATTTTAAAACACAAACCCCATCTTTTTTTATCGCCCCGATTTTCCGGCTGCCTGCCAGCAAAGCTTCGCGCGGTGTTGTCAAATTCACAAACCTCACTTTTCAACTAAAACACCTCAATCCAACCATTCCTTTCGATGCTAGAACATGAATCGAACCTGTAATTGTTAATAATACAACCAAAACGTCTATTTCATTAAAGAATTAATCGAAACCGAAAACCAGAATCAAGTTCCACCCATTCAATTCGCGAATCATGTTAATAATCAAACTAATTGAATTTAAATGTACATTTAATCATTGAGAATTCAATGACGGGTTTAATTTGATTCGAAGCAAGTGTTAATCCATCGAATTGAAATCCTAACGTTTGCAACCCAACTTGAATTCCTTGGAGGTATAAACAAACAAAGGGATGCTATATAAACGGTGCATATCTCTCAAAAAGAAGCCTTTTCACCTTCTGTAACATCAATTGCACCAATACACACACGCACAAGCGATTGATCATCGCCTTGATCTTGTTTATGTCACGTTGAACCGTGATCTTCCATCCTCGATTCCATCTCAATCCAGGTAAATGAAACACGAACACATATTCATTTTTACATGGGGAACAAAAGCCCCATGAATATTCATCTTAACAGAATCGATTTATGCTTCAATTTTGGTTCAATCAAATCTAGGGTTCATAAGATTTGGGGGATTTCATCAGATGTTACTTTTAAGAATTAAAACCATCCTCTTAAAAGGCATAGGCGCCTAGCCTACCAGTTAAGAGCATACCTTACACACCCGAGGTCCCGGGTTCGACCCCGGGCATTGTCAATGTTTTTAAAAAAGGTTTTTCTTTATTAAGTAAATTACAGAAAATTACATTTTCTTGTGGAATTAAATAAAAAAATTTTGTTAACTAAATTATCCCATAAATTATCAAATTAATTTCTGTAAATTTTTAAACAATATAATTTTATATTTTTTTTAAAAACAAATAGTTTAATAATATAAACACTAATGAGCAAGGTTATTTAGAAGTTTATTTCTTTTATTACCTTATAAAATGGTCATGAAATCAAATAAGTTATTAATAACTTATTTAAATAATCAATTATTCAAATGATTATTTTGGACAAGTCGTTATTTAACAAATTATTAAATTAGTTATTTCTCTATTTTCGCACTTTAAAATTTTATTTGGTTTATTATTTAGCAAAGTGTCAAGTATGTATAATATCCTATATAAATTCCTCGCCACACTTAATACTTACTTTGTCCTTAATGGTATTAACAATTTATAACTGAAAATGCTCACCAGATAACTTCCCTAAAAATGATAAATTGAACACTTTTGGCAAGTACCCACAACCACACTAAATTAGAAATTTATCAAGATCACTTAAAATATTATCATTTTATTAAAAGAATTATAATACTATGAACAAAAAATAAAATAAAATGACATAAATTAAAAGTATAGTGTGGCATGACACAGTTGTGCCCAGGCCCCGAAAGTAATATGGTTTTCAAGGGATTTATGGCGGGATATCCGCTCACTCATCATACATAAGTGATGCCATTGCTTAGATTATTGACTAAGGAATGCGAATTTTCGACCCGGTTGAATGGTTGTTGTGTGATTCAAAAGATCGCCAGACATGGTTGATAGTGGTTTGGATCACTTCATAAAGATCTAACATAATCTACTATCACCAGTATGCAAACTGGAAGGTCGGGCTTCTCCTATTGAGCCTATAATTCAAGGTCCTAATGATATTCTCAGGATCCACCGGATCACAAGATTTGTCCCTTTGTGACCATAAACCTTGGTTGTCACATCGCAGGTTTGTGACCATGTATATGCTTGTAAAGATGCTTAAGTCCAACAAACTCTACATCATTTCTTTAGTTCCATCCGGGTTATATACATAGCTTTAGTACAAGTTTAGAATCCAAATTCTTCTAAATATAGGTGCTCGAGCACGTGTACTTGCATTCCTAGAAATTAAATAATAGAACAAACAACCAATATGTTTTGGTAGATGATTCAACATACATTATAAAGTAAATAAATCTCTTAAACTAACAACTCCCTTCCTTTGCCCATGTTTAAATATCAAATGGCTAAGGAGATGGTGCACGTATCGTAGCAACGGGTCCCTTATTTGACTGCTTTTGGTTTTACTTGAGTTAAAACTAACCATTCCAATTCTGCCTCAGAATGCCTTGCGTATTGCACTACCTTTTGTATCTTTACTTTTCTCATTTGGAAGGTGTGATAAGCGGGCGTTCCCGATAGCGCCTCTTGTTTCATTTCTTGTTTCGTATATAGATTCCTAGATAAACTAGACAAGGCAATGGATGTTGTCAGCAAACTTCCACCGATCCTAAATGAAACTTACTGATCATCCCATTGGTTTGTGTGTTTAATGATGAATTTAAAAGATGATATAAATTCACGAGTTAGTTCATAAACACAATGTCTATACTGTAAAAACAGACATTTCCATTAAATACTCAATAAATCATTATATCTTTCTAACTATCCAATGACCACCAAGATATCTTTGTCAACTTTTATATTTGATCTTTTAACTCTTGGTAACAGTCTTTGTAAACTATCACAACACCACTTTTCATGACTCACATAAATTTGTAAATAAGGATGATTCATATTTCTGAACTATAAGTAAATATGTTAAACTATACAAAATAAATTTTTAGAATAGTTTCATTATGACAATAATTAGACATGTTTTGATGAGGTATCATTTCTTATTTGATTGATTCATGTTTAAAACAGTTAAAATTTTGAATTAAAAGAAAAAAATAATTAATCATGGGTGTGTGCCTCGTGGAACATAGGGATGTGTTCATAATTTTGACGTGTGAAATTTTGACTATAGTACGCGTGATTTTGTTTGTAAACTTTTAATTAACTATGGTTTTAATATTTTTCTTGCTTGATTAATCAAATATTACATATGTAACATTTTAAACACTTTATTAATAACTTATTATACTTAAAATAAGGTGTTAAAACCAATTATTTAACAAGTTAAACCCTTTTAACATGAATGTAATTAACAATTCAACCATAGTTTATGAAGCTAGTCATGTTAGCAACCTAAGATAAAATATAAACAAATGAAAACTAACTAAACACTATCACTAACAAAGTAACTAACACATAATATAAACAAGAACAAGAAGGTTTGTAGCATTAGTCATTCCATATAAACATTTTTTACAATAATTTTCATATAATGACTAGGGTTTTGATTACTTAGAGACCTAATCACCTAACTAGATAAAATCAACATCATTACATCATGGAATTAGTAATACTAACATCTTGGATAATCAAGCTTGAAAGGACAATGTAAGAAATCTTGAAAACGGTATAAAAATGTGAAAATGGTGAAAAATGCAGTGAATACATGATGTATAGACTTGCGATTGATTTTAAAGCATCCATGATTAATGGGGAATGATACAAAAGACCAAAAGGTCATGTGGGCGTGACTTCCATATGGTCCACAGTTTTCTGTTTTTGTTGCTTTGCTTTTTACGTTGCGAGTTGCGTAATTTTCCTGGTTACATATTATCTTTTCCAAATCACTAGAAAAGTGACAATAATAGTCCTAAAGTTAATTAAAACAACCCAAGTGACAATTACGTTTTCTGATTACCTATGATTACACAATACGTTAAAGCCGAGTGTTTAAGACTACAAAATTATACTCTTAAACCTTCGCTAGTGCACATAACATAAGACAAAACGCTTCTAGAATAAACCTCCACAAAATTTATGTCGAAGGTTCTGGATGGGATAATGCGATGTGCGGTTGCTTAATTCCCCCAACTGACGGCTGAGGAAAACTAACTTTTTGAACTTTCTGGATGAGTTTAGCTAAGTGTTAGTTTGCTACTAAGTTCATTTCGGTCAAATGCTTAATTATTTTGTGTAACTTAAAGAAATATTCTTGCATTGTCAGTTCTTTTGTTTCGGAATCTGGTTTTTCATGGGGTTCCTACTCGAGCTTTCGTGATAGGATTCTTTCATTTTTTTGTTGTTTTCAGTAGGATTTGGCTTAATGAAAGCGTGGAACAAGTGTGATATTAATAAACAGGTCAAGAATGGTGATCACGAGGGCGTGCTTGGCAAGGCATGGCCCCGTTCTTGTAAGAATCTAACATAATTCGACATACAATGTTATAGAGTTGTCAGCGGAGATCATAGAAATTTTTTGTTAAAGTCACGGAGACATGCTTCATGGGGAATGGCCTCGTGATTGGCTTGTGAGTCGTACAAAAAGTGAAATTTTAAAGAAAAACCTATGACTAGGTGTCGGGTTTTAGTTTCGGGTCTTCGGCATGAGGTATAAATGCTATGAGAAGATATTGGTCGGTCCACCGGTATACGGTTTCAAACGTTTACCATTAACCTTGAAACTTCTACCTTCATGGTTTTCAATTACCATGGTACTATTTAGAAAAAATTTCTCCAGTTGTATAAGGTCCAGACCATCATGATTCTACTTTACAGGAAACAAACGTAACAGTAATTATATAGTAAGACACATTTTCCACCGTGAAATCGTTTAGTGTTCTTTAATTGGGAATCATGGAATTTTGCTTGTCTTTTCTTTATACACCCTAGAAATTTTGTATGTTTGTTCTTTTATTTCCTGAAGTTTGTGGATTTATAGAAATTGATTTTAACCCATAGTGTTTTGATCCATGTTTTTCACCTTGAATTTCTAATAGACTTTATGTTTGAGTTTCACACGTAGATGACTTGACTTTCCATAAAGTATTTTGAAAAGCCCATAACACATCATCTAACCTGATAGGCCGATTTTTGCGGTTTTAACCTATGGTCTTCTTGAGGATTAATTCGATGCCTTAGTTAGTGACCTTAACTTGCCCATGCGATTGTGCATGATCGGTGGTTCTACAATGATCGGTAAACATCGTAATGAGCCATTTCTCTTTGGAGTTTGTTGTTACAAAAGTGCATTCTGCAATCACTAATTAAAGCTTTGAAACACTAAACCGAGAGCATAGCTTCTTGAAGAATTTGACAATGTTTCTTGTATCTTTGGTAGGTAAGGCTTGAGCTTCAGCCTATTTTGGGACATATTCGATTGCTACCAAGATGTAATGATTATCAAAAGACCCCAATAATGGTCCCATGAAATAAATACCCCATATATCAAATACCCCATATATCAAATACCACACATACTTGAATGGGCTATAAGGCATCTTATCCCGTGTTGAGATATTGCTTGCTATTTTACATGCATCGCATGTGTGTATAATGTTGTTAGCATCTTTAAAGATCATGGGCTAGTAGAATCTAGAGTTGAAGATTTTCTTGGCTTTAGGGTTGCTCTATGGCGTCCTCCTGTGGGTTCTTCAAGAGAGTGCCTTAAAATTTGTTGTGATTTAGTTCCGTATACTTATCTTCACATTAACTATTCTATACCAATTTTATACAAATCGGATCTTCCAAATAGTAATGCTTGATATGAGTGAATTTTTTTTCTTTTGTTGATAGGTCATTCCTTTGAGAAGGATGCCACTTGCCAAGTAATTTGCAAAATAAGCAAAGAAAGGATGTTTATCGATTGTGGATTAATCATGCATAAGGAATTCATGATGATAATTGTCATTTATTTTGAATTACTTAGGTTGTGAAGGGTTGGAATTTTCAAGACACAAGAGATGATCGATTGCTAGATCTTCAGCTCCTTTCTTATTGTGAATTTCAATGTCATATTATTGGAGTAGAACTATCTAACATATCAGTCTCAGTTTTGCATCTTGTTTGTTGAACAAATAAAAAAGGTTGCATGACTTGTGTAAACAATTATTTTCAAAAGGATGAGATACAAGCAAAATTTATCAAACGTGAAAACTAGCTTGAGAAGTTCTATTTTGGTTGTGGTGTAGTTTTCTTAGCCATCGTTTATTGTATTTTTCACGTAGTAAATCAGGTGTAATTTCATTTCTTTCAAGCACCACTCCTACCGCAAAATCCCTTGTGTCACACATGAGTTCAAATGATAATGTACAATTAGGGGAAACCGTGATCAGAGCTATTACCAATTTCTCCTTCAACCAATCCCTTGTTTCACAAGGATTGAGTCACTAGTCGTGTAATTTTGGAGAAATATTTGATGAAATGTCGATAGAATCATGCATGACCTAGGATGCTTCTAATTACTTTCATTGTTGTGGGATGCGAAAGCTTGGAAATAGTCGACTTTGGCTAGATCAACCTCAAGTCCCCCTTGATAGATTTTGTATCCTAACACTATTCCTTCCGTAAGCATGAGATGACATTTTTCCCAATTTAAGACAATATTATAATCTTGGCATCTAACCAACACCATTATAGATATTCAATACATTGTTTGAATAACATTCAATAGATGGATAAGTCATCCATGAAAACTTCCATGGAGTGTTCAATCATGTCGTGAAAGATTGCTATCATGCTTCTTGAAATATAGCACGGGTATTGCATAATCCAAAAGGCATTACCAATAAGAAAATGTCACATATGGATGCGTGAATGACATTCTCTCTTGATCTTCGGGAGCAATTGGAATTTAGAAATAACCTGAGAAACCATTGAGAAAACATAGAACATTTACCTTGATAATCTTTCAAGAATTGATTGATGAATAGTAAAGGAAAGTAATCTTCCATTGTAACATTATTGAGTTTGTGATAGTTGATGCAAACTCTCCATCCTATAACTATATGAGTTAGAATGAGCTCATTACTTTTTAGTTACAATAGTCATTTCTTCTTCCTTTGGAACAACTTGGACAGGACTAAGCCAATACGGATCAAAGATAGGGTAAATCAAATCAACATCTTGTAGTTTGATTACTTATTTCTTCATAATCTCTTGCATGCTTGGATTTAAGCATCTTTAAAGCTAAATGGTGGATTTGAAGTTTTCTTCCCTTATAATTTTGTGAGCTCAAAAGGATGGATTAATCCTTCGATGTCTTTACAGGCACTTGCTCGTTTATATGCCTTGAGCACATTGAGAAGCTCATTCAGTAAATCATTCAATAATGTGGATGAGATAAAAATAGGAAGTTGAGATGTGTTTCTAAGAAATATGTATTCAAGATGAGACGGGAGTTCTTGAGTTCTAGAACTTGAGGATCTTCGATATATGATTTGGCTTTAGGTTCTAATATTTTTTAAATGATATCGAATGCTACTTGATGATGATGATTCATTAACTTCTAGTTTGGGAATAGGTTGATCTTCATAGATGGGTTTGGTTGGTCGGACATCTATTAATTGAGTGTGGAAAGCCTTATTTTCAAGGATTTCCCTTAAATGATAGCTTAGGATTTAATTGCATAAATCAATATAATAAAGTTATTCATCATGATGCTAAGGATGTTTCATGGATCATCCTATTTTTATTGCTACTTACTCATCATCCACTTGAAGCGTAAGTATGCCGGTGCAAGCATCAATGATAACTTGAGTGGTTGCTAAGAAAGGTCTACCTAGGATAAGTGGAGCATTCTTGTACTCATCCATGTCAAGGATCACAAAATTAACGAGAAATACAAATTTGTCAATTTTAATTAAAATGTTTTCAATGATGCCCCTAGGAAATTTGATGAGATGATGCTCATACTTGTAGGTCTAGGTTCACCTAACTTTAACTTTTCAAAAAATGCATAAGGCAAGATGTTAATGCTAGCACCTAAATTAGCTAAGGTGTTAGTTATAGACATATTTCCTATTAGGCAATGAAATGTAAAGCTTCCTGGTTCAATCATATTTTATGATAGTTTGTTTTGAAGAACTATAGAGCATTCCTCATTCAAAATTACATTTGATTTCGACAACATAACCTTAATGAAGTTAGCGTAATTTGGTGTTTGAGCTAAGGCTTCCACCAATGGTAGGTTGATATGAAGGTTGATTGAACAACCCTAGAAACTTGCCATACTATGCCTCCATTTGTTGTTACCTTACAGGACCAAGATATGGAGGTTGTGAAACATAAGGTGATGGTGGCACATATTTCTTGGCTAGTTCTTCAATAGCAATATGAGTCTTTTGTGTATCACTGGAATTATTTGGTGTTTTGATTTCAACTTCTTCCAAGATTGGTTGTAATGCTGGTGCGTCATGTTGAGTGGTCTTGCCACTCTTTCTAGTGATGACTTTCACTTGTGTATTAGGGTTTGTCATATTCTTTCTAGGGAAAACACCTTTGGGTCTTTTAGATATTTGTTGTGCTATCTAACCGACTTGGTGTTTAATGTTTTATAGTGATGCTTTGTTGCTTTTTATGTCAGCTTTGTTTCTTTGGAACCTTTTCTTGTTTCTTCTATTAGATTTTCGGATGAATTTATCTGTGCCTTATGTAGTTGTTAACAATTGTTACAATAAGTCTTCCAATGATGACGCTCCATGGTCTTGGTTACTCCTTCTCAGACCTTGTAATAGTGATTTTTGTTATTGGTACGGTGGCCTTCGGTTGAATCTAGATTCATTTTAATTTGATTTGCTTCTCCAATTTGAGTTATTGTTATATGAATTTCTTGGACCCCTACATAACAAATCTTAACCCCTTATCATGCTTTGGGGGCATCTGTTGGTCTTATGTGAATCTCCGCATGTGTTGCATTGTGTTGCAGTTTTCTTAAAATTGGCTTGCAATTATTCAAATCAATTAGTTAGGGCTTCTAATTGGGTTGCATATAGGGTTTTAGAGCCTACTTGATGAATGCCTTTAGAAATGGGTTTGTTTATTATAGGATTGATAGAAAAGCTCTTCTTAGATGCTTTTACTAGGGCTTGGTATGCTTCGGTTAGCATCACACTTTCGGAATCTCCTCCCCCACTTTAGTCAACAGGTTTTTTGTGTGCTTAGCTCATTGCATCGTAAAATGTTTTACATTGCAGCCACAAAACAAGTCCATGCTTTCGGCATCTCCAAAGGAGACATATATATCTCTTCCATGTTGTGTGTAATGGTTCATCATCGTGTTAGTGAGAGCTTGTAATGTTCACCTCAGTTTGGCAATGCGATCGGGTGGAAAGTATTTCAAAAGGAATTGTTCAACAATTTCCACCCATCTAGTGATACGACTAGGCAGAAGCCAATCAAGCTAGTCAATGGCTCAACATTGAAGTGAAAATGGAAAAACTATTAGTCTAATTGCATCATCTGAATACTTGCTGATTTTTAAAGTTGCATAGATACGAAGGACTCGAGAGATATGAGTGTTAGGATTTTTGTCTTGCAATCCATCGTGTGCCTTTGAAAATGTGTGTCATCTAAATTTTGTTGTCTTGGTTAGCCATGTCTTCTTTAGTTGGTGTATCACGTAAGTCATCTTCCTCGATTGTTTTTGTTGTTTGTCATTGTCTTACGCATAACCTTTGACAAAAAAAGTCACATGGGTTTTGTAACACCCCAACCTTGACGGCAGAGTCGTTCACATATGAGGGTTAAGATTGTTCACAGCCACATAACACTAAATTTAAATGTAAATATTACAATTATAAGTTTCATGTAACACCCGTATATTTTCGTTAAAGTCGACGAAAGAAGAAAAAGAAATAAAGTCCAAAGTCAGGGGACCAAACTTGCCAAAATGGGAGAAAGTTCGAAGGAGTAAGGGAATAAGAGGGGAGGGCAGCCCACACCCTCCCCCATACCCACAAAAATCTGCCCAAAGCGAGGAGAGGAGAAGAAAAAGGAGAAAAAGCTTGGATCAAGTGGATTGAAGCATGCAAAATCGAAGTGTAGTGGGTCTAATTGAAGCTCTTCTTGTTGGACCAAAAGAACCAATGAGCCTGATCAGAAAGACCTCTAAGTCCCACAGACATCACAACAACTACTGAAGAACAAAGTACTGAAGACTTCAACAGTTGAAGACCAAAGTCTGAAGATCAACAGCTGAAGACTAAAGTACTGAGGACTTCAAAAGCTGAAGAACAAAGTACTGAAGACTTCAACAGCTGAAGACCAAAGTCTGAAGATCAACAACTAAGACTAAAGTACTGAAGACTTCAAAAGCTGAAGACTAAAGTACTAAAGACTTCAATAGCTGAAGACCAAAGTCTGAAGATCAACAGCTGAAGACCAAAGTCTGAAGATCAACAACAGAAGACTAAAGTACTGAAGATCAACAACTGAAGTACAAGACTGAAGACAACAACTAAAGACATGACAACAGCTGAAGTTCAAATACAAGTACTGATGCCTTCAGAGTTTGTTACAACAGCTGAAGAAGCATTCTTCAGTTGTTGTGATGGTTTCCTTTCAGTAGTTTTCTTTTCTATTTCAGTACTTGTAAAATGACTGAAGAGCATGTTCTTCAATCGTTGTAGTTTCACTAGTTTCTTTTCGGTAGTTGTAATGATAGTTAACACTTAGTATTTTTGTAAGAAGATGTCAGCAGTTTTGACATCTTCAGTAGTTGTGTTAACTATCAGTAGTTTGAATAATTCTGTTAGATGTCACTATCAAGTGACATCAGCAGACGTCACATCTCCTATATAAGAGATGTTGACCTAATTGTACGTGTGACATTCTGTTACCACGAAAGTGCATATTGAATGAAATATCTTTCGCAGAATTCTCTCTCTCTATAACCGTTTACTTTTATATTGAATATCAATTGTGTTCTTGTGAATTGTCTAATTCATTGTTTGATTTCCACTGCAATACTCTCTAATCAATCAAACGTAGATCACTGATCCTAACAAATGGTATCAGAGTAGGTTAATCATTAATCGATCTAACAATTGTTCATTGAAACTGCTATTCGATATCTATGTTTGATTGAATTAGCATATTTGCAAGAATTGGTTATAGATTATTGAATTTCTACTGCTTTCGTTTATTCACATTGAGCTCTCTCTTGGTTCAATTTGGTTTGTTTGTGTTTTGTTCTAAATCTGCTAAAGCTTAATTGAATTTGGTTGAATCTGAGAATGACTACTCCTTATAATGACCCTCACAATACCGGTTCCTCAACCAAGCCTCTGATGCTGGTTAGGACTGTGTATAACATATGGCAACGAAGGATGCTTCATCACCTGTCTGTTAACAGTTCAGGTTGTTGGACATCTGTGGTACATGGTCCACATAAGCCTATGGTGAACAATCCGGAAACCAAACAAATGGTTCCGAAGAAGAAGGAACAATACTCAGATGAGGATCGGAAACTGTTTGAGATTGATGCTAAAGCGCATGGTATTCTAGCCATGGCTTTGCCTAATGAAATCTATTCAGGGCTTATGCATCATGAAACTGCTCATGACCTCTGGAATGCATTGAAGGAACAATTCGGTGGAACAGATGAGGTTTTAGCAAACAACAGAGAAATCCTTGCCCAACAATATGAGACACTGACTCAACAGTTTGAGCGTTTTTCTTGTTTGATCTCTGAGCTGAAAATGGTCAAACAGGACTACACCAATAGCCAGATGAATAACTGATTACTCAGATCACTGCCTAAGAGATGGGACACATACACTATTGTCCTACGCTCCAGTGCAAATCTGGATAGCCTATCTCTCACCCAACTTCATGGGAAACTGCTTACATTCGAGAGAGAGATAGAGCAGAAAAGGAAACTGGCATCATCAGGAAAGCTCACTGATGACTTTGTATTAGGGAACACTGCCTTGGTTGGTCATGAGTCAAAATATGCTGCATCTGAAAGCAATTATGATGAGCATATAGATTTCTCTTCAAACAGTTCTGATCATGCATTTGTTGGTGTTGATAGTCAATCAAGCTGTAATAGTAACAATTTATGCTTCATCATGGATGATCTGAAGGGTATTGTTGATGATGATTTAGAAGAGATGGATATTCTAAGCCAAATGGCCTTAGTTAATATCAGATCTCAAAAGTTCTACAAGAGAACTGGCAGGAAATTTCCTGGACTCTCTGGCAAAACCAAAGTTGGTTTTGACAAGAGTAAGTTGAGGTGTCACAAATGCCAAAGGCTTGGACACTTTGCAAGATAATGTAGATCAACTGGATCTAACTCCTCTACACCCTTTGTGACTTTCCCAAGCTCTAGTCCACAAAACAGAGGGCAACATCCTGCAAGTTCTGGTTATCATTTACACCCTATATCTCCTGCATACTTTGTCCCCCAGGGTCCAATGTCATATCCATATCCTGCTATTACATGCCTCAGCCAAATCTGGTTCAAGCTCCTATGGCACAAAAACCACAAGCATTACCTGAACCTCAATCTTCCCAATCTCATCAACAATCTCAACCTCAACAACACAACTTTTTCACCCAGGAGTTGTTGACTGGAGCAGTTTACCAGATGATATGTCTGGTCATGAACAACTGTTCTCTGGTGCTGGTCAACATCGTGGTGACAGTCCTTTTGGAAATCTTGCTCTTATGGCTCTGGAGTATGCTGATACCTCATCCTCTAATGCCTCCACACCACAGGTATCACAGGTATCCTCTGAGGCCAAAGCCAACCTATGTTCTGAAACATGCATAGCCGCATTTGCATCTATTAGAGAAGCAAATGTAGCTTTAATTAACAAGAACATTGAGCTAGAAAAAATAATATCCAAAAGAAAAGCTGAATTTGAGTTTGTGCTTAATGATAAGAATGATGAGATTTACAAACTTAAATGTCAAACCACTGATGATAAGGCTAGGGAAGAGGTACTTCTAGAGAAGTACAGAGACCTCAAAGAAACACTTGCAACTACCCAGGTAGAGTGTGATCGATGGGTACATTCTTGCAAAGGTTTTGAAATGCTTCTTAGTAAGCAGTCTGCTTCCAATGTGAAGTTTGGCATTGGTTATAATCACACTGCTCCTCCTACAGATTTTACTCCCAGAGCAGAGGTAAAATCTGATGGAGAAAGCAATAACCAATCCTTTTCATCATGTGATCTAGTATCTGATACAGCACCATCAGAGGTTGAAGTCAGCATTAATTCCACTCAGAACCTATCAGCTGATGTTGATGGTTCAAATGCTGACACTCACATGATCAAAAAGTTGATCACTCCAGGTGGTATTTCACAAAGTAGTGAAAGTACTAAAGAGCATGTCATAACACCTGGAGAACAAACCCAAACTACTGCATGTACTAAAGGGAAGAAAACTGCTAGTACTGATAGCAAACTGCTGAAGAACAAGTCTTCAGTAGTTTCATCTTCTTCAGCAGATGATCAACTTAAGATGAAGAAAAAGCCATGTGAAATATGTGGCTTATTCAATCATCTTACTGATGATTGCTGGTATAAAAAGGGCTCCAAACTCAAACATAATGAGAACATTAAAAAGCAAATGGATAAAATGAAAACTGAGTCTGAAACCAAACTTGTACCAGCAACATCAAAACCTGTGACCCCAAAATCCAAAAAGAAATCTAAAAAGCAAGGGGTTAATCAGGCAACAGCTAAGGTTGCTCAAAGGGAGATGGTACAACACACGAATCCATCAATTTCAAGCACTAATGTGTCTGATGAGCTCAAGGCTTTATCACAAAATCAGACACAACTTGTTATGATGGTTCAACATCTATTGGGGATAGTCAACCAATTAGATGCTCCTGTGCTGAAACCATAGAGAAGAAAATCGATGCCAAAGGATTCTTCTTCTTCACCACCTCCATCCCCTCAGGCTGTTATTCATAGCAAATCTGTTAGTTTACCATTGTTGATGTGAATAGACCCAAAACCAAGAAGGTTTGGGTCTCAAAAACTAACTAATTGTTTATGATTGCAGAGTTCTTCAGCATGCCAAAGTAGCATCTGGTATGTAGACAGTGGAGGATCTATGCATATGACAGGGAACAACTCTCTTCTTCATGACTACTCTCAAGGAAAGAAGGGGTTTATTTCTTTTGGAAATGATGCTAAGGGTTAGATCATTGGCAAAGGCTTTGTCTCCAATGGGGAAATAAAGTTTGATGATGTTAATCATGTGGAAAATCTCAAATACAATCTCTTGAGTGTCAGTCAAATGTGTGATAAAGGTCATGTTGCTCTTTTCACCAGTCAAAATGCAGGATTCTGTCATCCAAAGTTCTGAATTTGATTGATAAGGTGTTGGATGATCACACTCTCCTGAGGGCCAACAGGACAGGAAGAGTGTATGCCTTAGATCTTTCCAAGAAAATAGCTCTCAAAGGCCATCCTTGCCTATTTTCCAAAGCCTCTCCTCAGGAATCTAAACTGTGGCACAGAAGGCTGGGTCATGTAAATATCTAAAACATGAATGAGCTGATCCACAATAGTTTAGTGAGTGGTTTACCAATAAAGGAGTTCCACTGTGATGAAACCTGCACTGCTTGTTTAAAAGGAAAACATCACAAAGTCTCATTCCCTTCTATTGAAGAACCTAAGTCCAATGCCTGCTTGCAGTTACTGCACATGGATCTATTTGGTCCTGTGAGAGTGATGAGCATGGCAAAGAAGAAATACTGTCTGGTAATTGTGGATGATTACTCCAGATTTGTATGGACTTTCTTTCTGCATTCGAAGGATGAGGTTGCTCAGAAGATTATAAACTTTGTGTTGTATGTTGAGAAGCAGTATTCCCTATCAGTCAAGTGTATAAGGAATGACAATGGAACTGAATTCAGAAACCATACACTTGATGATTTTTATCTTTCAAATGCAATCAAAAGGAAGTTTAGCATCCCAAGAACTCCAGAACAAAATGGAGTAGTGGAGAGAAAGAACAGGACCCTAATTGAAGCTACAAGGTCTATGTTGGCTGAATCTGGTTTGCCACTGACCTTTTGGGCTAAAGCTGTTAATACAGCTTGCTATGTGTAGAATAGAGCCTTAGTAAATCAGAGGTTGATGAAGACTCCGTATGAAGTTCTACATCACTTGGCTCCTCTAATTTCATTTTTCAGAGCCTTTGGGTGTCCTTGTTTCATTCTCAACACAAAGGATCAACTCCACAATTTGATCCTAAGGTGGATGCAGGGTATTTTGTTGGTTATTCATCTACTTGCAAGGCATACGGAGTCTTCAACTGAAGAACAAAGATAGTTGAAGAAACTTTGCATGTGAAGTTTAATGAATCTCCAAAGGACAAGATTCCACAAAACCCTGTGGAGTTGTTTGATCTGGACATACTGCAATATGTTCCTTATCAACCTCCAGCTGTTGCAGATCATGTTGATAAATCCTCTTGTGCAGCATGTCTTCCACCTGGTGGTATTGATGATGATGATAATATCAATACTCACCTATTCAAGTTTAGTGATCAACTGCCTGAGTCTACTAAACTTGATGTTCCTGTAGCTTCAGCAGTTCCATCCACAACAAATGCTGATGAGATATCTGATTCCTCTACATCTTTTGATTTACCATCTAATTCTTCGTTTCAAGAGTCTGCATCACCATCTGCTGCTGCTGAAGGTTCTACAAACACTTGCACAGATCTCATTGTTTATCAAGAGCTGAAGAATCACCCAATGTCTCAAATCGCTGGTGATATCAATGTTGGACTTTTGAACAAGAAGTCAATTGTCTAACTTCTGTTTCTATGCTCTCTTCATCAGTCAGCTAGAGCCAAAGAACTATCATGTTGCTTTGAGAGACAATGGATGGGTTGAAGCCATGCAGCTTGAGCTATTTCAGTTCAAGAAACAGCAAGTGTGGGAACTGTTTCCTCTACCCCCAGGTAAGTGTGCAATAGGCACTAAATGGGTGTTTAGGAATAAAACTGATGAAAATGGGCTTATTGTTAAGAACAAGGCTAGACTAGTTGTACAAGGGTTTTCACAAGAAGAAGGTATTGACTATGATGAAACCTTTGCCCCTGTAGCCAGACTAGAGGCAATTAGATTGTTCTTAGCCTATGCTGCATTCCACAATCTTAAAGTTTTTCAAATGGATGTCAAAAGTGCATTTTTATATGGTAAAATAAAAGAAAAGGTTTATGTGTGTCAACCACCAGGTTTTGAGGATAATAAACATCCTGATTGGGTGTATAAACTTGATAAGGCTCTTTATGGGTTGAAGCAAGCTCCAAGAGCCTGGTATGAAACACTTTCCAATTTTCTTCTTAAAAATAATTTCACTAGAGGCTCCATAGATAAAACTTTGTTTATTAAGAAGGTGGATCAGCATAAGCTACTTGTTCAAATTTATGTTGATGATATTATTTTTGCATCCTCTGATCCCCAGTTGTGTGATGATTTTACATGTTTAATGAAACAAAGGTTTGAAATGAGTGCAATGGGAGAATTATAGTTCTTTCTAGGCTTGCAAATCAAACAAAAGGCTGAAGGAATCTTTATTCATCAGTCAAAATATACAAAAGATCTTTTGAATAAGTTTGATTTACAAAATTGTAAGCCCTGTTCAACTCCCATGTGCAACACCACACAACTGGATGCAGATCAGAAAGGTAAAGATGTTGATGAAACACTTTACAGATGTATGATTGGGTCCTTGATGTACTTAACAGCTTCTACACCAGATATCATGTTTGCAACTTGTGTTTGTGCTAGATTTCAGGCTACTCCTAAAAAGTCTCATTTGATTGCAGTTGAGAGGATCTTTAGATATTTACAAGGTACACAATCTCTAGGTTTATGGTATTCCACTGGACACTCTTGCAAATTAGTTGCTTTTTCAGACAGTGACTATGCAGGGTGTAAGTTAACCAGAAAGTCAACTTCTGGTGGATGTCAATTCCTAGGCAACTGTTTGATTTCTTGGCAGAGTAAGAAACAAACATTTGTTGCTACATCCACTGCTGAAGCAGAGTATATTGCAGCTGCAAGTTGTACTTCTCAGGTACTCTGGCTTCAGAACCAACTTTTGGATTATGGCATTACAGAGACTAAGACTCCATTATTAATGGATAGTGCTTCAGCTCTATGCATTGTCAAAAATCCAGTTCAGCACTCTAGGACCAAACATATAGAGATCAGACATCATTTTATTAGGGACTGTTTTGAAAAAGGTCTGATTGATTCAAAGTTTGTGCCTAGTGCTGATGAGCTTGCAGATATTTTTACTAAGCCTTTGGATAGTTCAAATTTCCAAAACCTAGTGTTAAGCCTTGGTATGCTGCAGCTAGAATAAGTGATAACTACTGATGATCTCAGTAACTAAGTACTGATGATCATTAGTAACCATATCACATATAGTACTGATTCTGTTAAAACAACTGATCAAGTTACAACTACTGATGTAGTTATAACTACTGATATCAGTAAAAACAGATCAAGTACTGATGTCCTATGAAACAACCGAAAACAGCAAAAAGACTGATGAGTAAGTGTTGAGGATAGTATGAAACAGCTACAAAGCTAAGAATTGACGAAAACTACTGATGAGAACTTTCTTTTCAGTTGTTTCTACAACTGCTGTTTCACCCTAAATAGCTTATGACAAAACCATGTCCTCAGTAGTCTCACACCTACTGATGACTAACACCACGTCCTCAGTTGTTTACAACAACTAATGACAAAACCATGTCTTCAGTAGTTCTACAACTACTGATGACTAAAACCAAGTTATCAGTTGTTTACAACACCTGAAGACAAAACCAAGGTTTTCAGTAGTTTCACAACTACTAATGACTATAACCAAGTCTTCAGTTTTTTTCAAACATCTGAAGCCAAAACCATGGTTTTCACTAGTTTTATAACTGCTGATGCCTAAAACCAAGACTTTAGTTGTTTCAACCTCTGACCTTTCAGTAGTTTTCTAACCCTGACCCTATAAATACCTAATCTTACAGAGCTTCATTATCTCCAAACCTAACGTTCAAAACCTCCACATCTTCTCTCATATTAATGGCGACCATGAAGCTTAAACCATGACACAACTGTGTTGCCTACCTTACCAAATCACCATTCTGGACAAAGTTCGATAATACCATTGATCTAATGGTCCATTCTCCCTACAAAACGGCTTTCCTTCTAAATCCTACCATTCATGCCGAATCGCTCCATCAGTTCTGGACGAACGTCACCCTCATCACTGGGGAGAATAACACCGACTCTCTCCAGTCATTCGTCAACAACCGATAGATGTTCATCACTCCGGCAATCCTTCGCCAAACCCTACAACTGGATGATCCCACTTTCCCCGCTGGGTATCCAAGGGCACCACTGATCTATCCTTTGCCCACCATGGATACCAGGGTAACCTCAGCGCCTCTACCATCCTGAAGAAGCATTTCCATGATGCAGAACGCCTTATTTTTCAAATGGTGAATGTTTGCTTAGCTCCTAAGACTTCTTCTTGGGATCAAATGTCGACCAGGTGGCAGCAGGTATTCTTCTCTATCCTTGAGCAACAAAACTTAAATTTTTCTAAAATATTTTTCTTGAACTTAAGGATATGGCCTCAAAACCTATTGCTAACCGATGGATATTATATCCTCGGTTCATCATGGCCATTATAGAGAACCAGCTGAAAGCTGAGGGACTCATACAGGCACAACTCAGACCAATCACTCAAACAGGCTGCCAAACTGCGAAAACCAACGCAGCTGGAACCCACAGCCACCACCTCCAAATCCAAAGTCCCCACCAAACACAAATCCAAAAAGCCAAAAACGGCTACTCAGGGAGATGAGTCCCCTGAGGATGCCCCTGTACCACAAACAAAGGTCACACTGGTTTTAACCCCCCAGTTATGTCAAAGACTCCACCTGCCAAAGCCGCACAGGTATCCTCTCAACAGGGTCCTGTTGCAACCAATATTGGGGATCCACATGCAACCGCCCCTCCAAGTCCTACACTTATTGTTGAACAAGTGCTGAGTCAGTTGCACTCCTCACCCCCCCCCAGACACTAATTACAACTGGGCATACCTCAACCATTGAGGGGGAGGACCACAGTGCTTCTGATAACCCACAGCACAGGGGTTACAATGTTCCCTCTCCGAGTGTAGAAAAGGAGATTGGAACTTCTAGTGAGGCTGCCACTTCTCCTGCTTCAGCATATGATCAGGCTGAAGTTGGTAACTTTCATAAGACCTGACCAGAGGCAATTGCTGATGAAGGACATGGTCCTAAGGTAAGAAGTCCCCAGTACCATGACCAAGGGGCACATGCTACTACTGATCTACACTCAGAGCATGTTCATCCTGATTCTATCAGGAGGTCAGGTGATTCAGTAAACACTGATGATGACCTGGTCTTCTTTTATGATGTTTTAGCCCAAAACACCATCCTCGAGGATGAGGTGAGCAGACTCAAAGAGCTGCTTGCCAAAATTTCTCAGTGTTGGACCAAAAGAACCAATGAGCCAAGATCAGAAAACCTCTAAGTCCCACATGATATCACAACAACTGCTGAAGGCTTCATCAGCAGTTCGACAAGTGCTGAAGACTTCAACAGCTGAAGATCAAGTACTGAAGACTTCAACACCTGAAGACTAAAGTGCTGAAGCTCAACAGCTGAAGAACACAAGTGCTGAAGCTGAAGACCAAAGTACTGAAGGTCAACAACTGAAGAATACAAGTGCTGAAGCTGAAGACCAAAGTACTGAAGTTCAACAGCTGAAGAGTCCACAAGTGCTGAAGATCAACAACTAATGTACAAAGTCTGAAGACAAAGACTGAAGACATCAGCTCATGACATCTACTGAAGTCATCAGCTGATGAAACATCTGAAGTTCAAGTCTAAAGACCAAGTGCTGAAGTTTCAGTAGTTTGTCACAACAGCTGAAGAGTACTTCTTCAGTAGTTGTGTTTATTAGTAATTTTATATTTTTACTTTTAGTAGTTTTGTAAAATGACTGAAGAGCTTGTTCTTCAGTTGTTGTAGTTTCAGTAGTTTCTTATCAGTAGTTTTGTAATAAGTAAACACTTAGCTTCTTGTAAGAAGAAGTCAGCTGCTTGACATCTTCAGTAGTTTTAGTGTTTCAGTAGTTTGTTAATAACGGTTAGATGTCACTATCAAGTGACATCAGCCTACGTCATCTTTCCTTATATAAGGAAGAATGACCTAAATTGTAATTAGCGAAAGCCATGCCAAAGCGTGTGATTGAATGAAATATTCCTTTTGCAGAAACTTTCTCTCTCTATAACTAATTCTGTTCATTGCTATATCTTTGGTATTCTTGGTCGAATTGTGCTAGTTGGTACTCTATTCCGCTGCTGAAATCATTCGAATCGATGAAACTAGATGCTGAGATCCTATCAAATGGTATCAGAGCAGGTTAATCATTGATCGATCTAACAATTGATCATTGAAACTGCTCATTTGCTCTAAGTTTGATCGAACTAGCAAATTCGCACGAATCTGTTATAGAGATTGAAGTTCTGTCGCTTTTGGCTATTTTAATTGAGGTTCTTAGTGGTTTTGAGCTAAATTTGTTTTGCTTATCTTGAATTTGTCTGAATTTTCGAAAATGACTACACCTTCTAATGATCCACACAATACTGGTTCCTCAACCAAGCCTCCGATGCTGGTTAGGAATGAGTATAACATTTGGCAACGAAGAATGCTCCATCACCTGTCTGTTATAGTTCAGGTTGTTGGACATCCGTGGTACATGGACCACATAAGCCAATGGTGAATCATCCGGAAACAAATCAGTTGATTCCAAAGAAGAAGGAACAATACTCTGATGAGGACAAGAAGTTGTTTGAGATTGATGCTAAAGCCCATGGAATTCTGGCCATGGCTGCCTAATGAAATCTATTCCGGGCTTATGCATCATGAAACTGCTCATGACCTTTGGAATGCACTGAAAGAACAATTTAGTGGCACTGATGAGGTCTTAGCAAACAACAGGGAAATCCTCTCCCAACAGTATGAGACTTTTGCTCATAGAAAGGGTGAGACTCTGACTCAGCAGTTTGAGCGGTTTTCATGTTTAATCTCTGAGTTGAAAATGGTTAAACATGAATATACCAAAAGCCAAATGAACCATAGATTCCTCAGATCACTGCCTGAGAGATGGGACACATATACAATTGTCCTACGCTCCAGTGCAAATCTCATAGTCTATCTCTCACCCAACTTCATGGGAACTGCTTACATTCGAAAGAGAGATAGAGCAGAAAAGGAAACTGGCTTCATCTGGTAAGCTCACTGAAGACTTTGTACCAGGCAACACTGCCTTGGTTGGTCATGAGTCAGAATATGCTTCATCTGAATGCCAGTATGATGAGCATATTGATTTCTCTTCAAACACTTCTGATTCTGCATTTGTGAGTGTTGATAGTCAGTTTACCGGGTGTAATAATGACAATCTATGCTTCATCATGGATGATCTCAAGGGGATTGCTGATGATGACTAGAAGAGATGTATTTTGAGCCAAATAACCTTGATAAATATCAAATCTCAGAAGTTCTACAAAAGAACTGGAAGAAAGTTCCCAGGACTCTCTGGCAAAACCAAAGTTGGTTTTGACAAGAGTAAGTTGAGGTGTCACAAATGCCATAGGCTTGGACACTTTGCTAGAGAATGTAGATCATCTGGATCTAATTCTTCTGCACCCTTTGTGACTTTCCCTAGAAATAGTCAATAACACAGAGGGCAACATCCTGTCAATTTTGGTCATCATTCTCAACCACAATCTCCTGCATATTTTGTTCCTCAGGGTCCAATGCCATATCCTTACCCTTGTTATTACATGCCACAAACCAGTCAGGTTCAAGCACCCATTGCTCAACAACCACATGCTCTTCCTGAGCCTCAACCATCTCAGTCTCATCAACCTCCTCAACCTCAACAACACAGCTTCTTCACCCCTGGAGTTGTTGACTAGAGCAGTTTACCAGATGACATGTCTGATCATGAACAACTGTTCACAGAGCTGGTCAACATGGTGGTGACAGTCCTTTTGGGAATCTGGCACTTATGGCTCTGGAGTCTGCAGATGGATCATCCTCAAATGCCTCTTCATCACAGGTATCACAGGTATCCTCTGAGGCTAAGGCCAAATTATGTTCTGAAACATGCATAGCAGCATTTGCCTCTATTAGAGAAGCAAATGTAGCTTAATTAATAAGAACATAGAGCTAGAAAAGATCATTTCCAAAGAAAAGCTGAGTTTGAGTCTATGCTTAAAGAGAAAAATGATGAGATTTATAAACTTAAATGCCAAATCACTGATGATAAGGCTAGGGAAGAGGTACTTTTAGAAAAGTACAAAGACCTCAAAGAGACCCTTGCAGTCACCCAAGTAGAGTGTGATCGATGGTACAATCATGCAAAGGTTTGAAATGCTTCTTAGTAAGCAATCTTCTTCCAATGTGAAGTTTGGCATTGGTTATAATCACACTGCTCCTCCTACAGAGTTTGCTTCAAGAGCAGAAGTGAAATCTGATGGAGAAAGCAATAACCAATCCACCGCATCATGTGATTCACTTTCTGATAGAGCACCATCAGAAGTTGAAGTTAGTATTATTCCCTCGTTGAACCTATCAGCTGATCTTGATGGTTCAAATACTGAAACTCACATGATCAAAGAGTTGATCAACTCAGGAGTTATTTCTGGAAGTCCTGAAAGGACTGGAGAGCAAGATTTAACACCTGAAGTTCAAACTCCAACTACTGTCAGCACTGAAGAGAAGAAAACTGTCAGTAGAAAGGGTTTGAAGACTACTAAAGAGGAAGTCAAGAAAGCAAATAGTGCTTCCAAAGTGCTGAAGAACAAGTCTTTAGTAGTTTCATTCTCTTTAGTTGATGATCAACATAAGATGAAGAAACCATGTGAAATATGTGGTTTGTTCAATCATCTTACAGATGATTGTTGGTACAAAAGAGGATCCAAACTCAAACATAAAGAGGAAATTAAAGAGAAAATGGTTAAAATGAAAACTGAGTTTGAAGCCACATTTGTACCAGCAACATCAAATCCTGTAACCCTTAAGTCCAAAAAGAAATCCAAAAGGAAGGGGTTAACAGGTAACAACTGAGATTGCTCAAAAGAAGAAGGTGCAACATAGGAACTTATCAAACTCCAATGCCAATGTGTCTGGAGAGCTGAAAGCTTTATCACAAAATCACATACAGCTGGTTATGATGGTTCAACATCTATTGGGAAGAGTTAACCAATTAGATGTTCCTATGTTGAAACCACAGAAAAGGAGGTCCAAGCCAAAGGATTCCTCTTCTTCACCATCTTCTTCCTCTCAGGCTGTTGTTTCCAACAAACCTGTTAGTTTACCATCTGTTGATGAGAACAGGCCCAAAACCAAAAAGGTTTGGGTGTCAAAATCTAACTAATTTGTTGTGTTTGGCAGGGTTCTTCAACATGCCACAGAGGCATCTGGTATGTAGACAGTGGAGGATCCATGCATATGACAGAAACAGATCACTTCTTAATGACTACTCTCAAGGAAGGAAGGGGTTTGTGTCATTTGGCAATGATGCAAAGGGTTACATCATCGGCAAAGGCTTTTTTCCAATGGGGAAATAAAGTTTGATGATGTTAACCATGTGGAAAATCTCAAGTACAACCTCTTGAGTGTCAGTCAAATGTGTGACAAAGGCCATGTTGCTCTTTTCACCAGTCAGAACTGTCGGATTCTGTCATCCAAAGTTCTAAGTTTGATTGATAAGGTGTTGGATGAATACACTCTCCTGAAGGCCAACAGGACAGGAAGAGTGTATGCCTTAGATCTTTCCAAGAAAATAGATCTCAAAGGCCATCCTTGCCTATTTTCCAAGGCTTCCCCTCAAGAATCTACTCTATGGCATAGAAGGCTGGGTCATGTTAATCTCAAAAACATAAATCAGCTGATAAACCATGGTTTAGTAAGGGGACTGCCTATGAAGGAGTTCAAATGTGAAGATAACTGCACTGCTTGTTTAAAAGGAAAACACACAAAGCTTCATTTCCCTCCATAGAAGAACCTAAGTCCACTGCCTGCTTACAGCTTCTTCACATGGATCTCTTTGGTCCTGTGAGAGTGATGAGTATGGCTAAGAAGAAATACTGTCTGGTAATTGTGGATGATTACTCCAGATTTGTATGGACTTTCTTCTTGCATTCAAAGGATGAGGCAGCTCAGAAGATTATCAACTTTGTGTTGTTGTTGAGAAGCAGTATTCCCTCTCAGTCAAGTGTATTAGAAGTGATAATGGAACAGAATTCAGAAACAATACACTTGATGAGTTCTACCTCTCAAAGGGAATCAAGATGCAGTTTAGCATTCCAAGAACTCCTGAACAAAATGGAGTAGTGGAGAGAAAGAACAGGACCCTTATTGAAGCTGCAAGGTCCATGTTGGCTGATTCTGGACTGCCAATGACTTTTTGGGCTGAAGCTGTCAATACAGCTTGCTATGTACAGAATAGAGTTCTAGTAAATCAGAGGTTGATGAAGACTCCATATGAAGTTCTTCATCATTTGGCCCCTCTAATTTCATTCTTCAGAGCTTTTGGGTGTCCTTGTTTCATTCTCAACACACGGGATCAACTCCAAAAATTTGATCCTAAGGTGGATGCAGGGTACTTTGTTGGTTATTCATCAACTTGCAAAGCATACAGAGTCTTCAACTGCAGAACAAAGATGGTTGAAGAGACTCTACATGTTAAGTTTAATGAATCTCCAAAGGACAAGATTCCACAAAGCCCTGTGGAGCTATTTGATTTGGACATACTGCAATATGTTCCTTATCAAACTCCTGTTGTTGCTCCTGTCAACAGTTCAACACTGATGGTACTGCTGGTGCTGATGATGATGATGATAGCACTCACCTCTTCAGGTTTAGTGACCAACTGCCTGTGTCCTCTAAACCTGATGCTCCTGTAGCTTCAGTAGCTTCATCCACAACAAGTGCTGATGAGATTTCTGCATCTTCAACTTCATTTGAGTTGCCACCATCTACATGGTTTCAAGAGTCTACATCAACATCTGTTGCTGCTGAAGGTTCTACAAACACTTGCACTGATCTCATTGTTTATCAAGAGCTAAAGAATCACCCAATGTCTCAAATCATTGGTGATATCAATGCTGGAGTTTCAACCAGAAGTCAATTCTCCAATTTCTGCTTCTATGCTCTCTTCATCAGTCAGTTAGAGCCAAAGAATTATCATGTTGCACTTAGAGACAATGGCTGGGTTGAAGCAATGCAGCTTGAGCTTCTTCAGTTCAAAAAGCACAAGTGTGGGAGCTTGTTCCTCTTCCCCCAGGTAAGTGTGCAATAGGCACTAAATGGGTGTTTAGGATAAAACAGATAAAATGGGCTTATTGTTAAGAACAAGGCCAGACTGGTTGTTCAGGGGTTTGCACAAGAAGAAGGTATGATTATGATGAACCTTTGCCCCTGTAGCCAGACTGGAGGCAATTAGATTGTTCTTAGCCTATGCTGCACTCCACAATCTTAAAGTTTTTCAAATGGATGTTAAAAGTGCATTTTTATATGGTAAAATAAAAGAAGAAGTTTATGTGTGTCAACCACCAGGTTTTAAGGATAATAAACACCCAGAATGGGTATACAAGCTTGATAAGGCTCTTTATGGGTTGAAACATGCTCCTAGAGCCTGGTATGAGACATTATCTAACTTTCTTCTGCAAAATAATTTCACTAGAGGCTCCATAGATAAAACCTTATTTATTAAGAAGGAGGATCAGCATAAGCTACTTGTTCAAATTTATGTTGATGATATTATATTTGCATCCTCTGATCCCCAGTTGTGTGATGATTTTATAAAATTAATGCAAAGGAAGTTTGAAATGAGTGCAATGGAAATTACAGTTCTTTCTAGGCTTGCAAATCAAACAAAAAGCTGATGGAATTTTCATTCATCAGTCTAAATATACAAAAGATCTTTTAAATAAGTTTGATTTACAAAACTGTAAGCCCTGTTCTACTCCCATGTGCAACACCACACAATTGGATTTGATCAGAAAGGTAAAGTTGATGAAACGCTTTACAGATGTATGATTGGGTCCTTGATGTATTTAACAGCTTCTAGACCAGATATTATGTTTGCTACATGTGTTTGTGCTAGATTTCAGGCTGCACCTAAAGAGTCTCATCTGATTGCAGTCAAGAGGATCTTTAGATATTTGCAAGGTACACAATCTCTAGGTTTATGGTATTCCACTGGGCACTCTTGCAAATTAGTTGCTTTCTCTGATAGTGACTATGCAGGGTGTAAGTTAACCAGGAAATCAACTTCTGGTGGATGTCATTCCTAGGCAACTGTTTGATTTCTTGGCAGAGTAAGAAACAAACATCTGTTGCTACATCCACTGCTGAAGCCGAGTACATTGCTGCTGCAAGTTGTACATCCCAAGTACTCTGGCTTCAGAATCAACTTTTGGATTATGGCATTACAGAGACTAAGACTCCGTTATTAATGGATAGTGCTTCAGCTCTTTGCATTGTCAAAAATCCAGTCCAGCACTCTAGGACCAAACATATAGAAATTAGACATCATTTTATAAGAGATTGTTTTGAAAAGGGTCTAATTAATCCTATGTTTGTGCCTAGTGCTGATGAGCTTGCAGACATTTTTACTAAGCCTTTGGATAGTTCAACTTTCCACAACCTGGTGTTAAGGCTTGGTATGCTGCAGCTAGAATAAGTGACAACTACTGATGATCTCAGTAATAAGTACTGATGATCATTGGTAACCATGTCACATATAAGTACTGATGAGTTCCTTTACCCTCAGTAGTTTTTTATAACTACTGAAGGCTAAATGCCTCACAAGTACTGAAGTACTTTATCTGTTCTAAACTACTGATGTAGTTACAACTACTGATGTAGTTACAACTACTGAATCAGTAAAAAGATAGTACTGACGTCCTATGAAACACCTGAAAAGCAGATGAAAAGTCTGATGAGTAAGTGTTGAGGACAGTATGAAACAGCTGAAAAGCTAAGAATTGACGAAAACAGCTGATGAGTAATTTCTCTTCAGTTGTTTCTACAACTGCTGTTTCTAAACAACTGAAGCAAGACCACAGTCTTCAGTAGTTTCACAACTACTGATAACTAATACCAAGTCTTCAGTTGTTACAACAATTGATGGCAAAACCACTGTCTTTAGTAGTTTCACAACTACTGATGACAAACACCAAGTCCTCAGTTGTTTACATCATATGAAGTCAAAACCACGACCTTCAGTAGTTTCATAAATACTGATGGTTAACACCAAGACTTCAGCTTTTTAACGTCTGATGGTCAAAACCAAGTCTTCAGTTGTTTTATAACACCTGATGACAACACCCCACTGTCAGTCGTTTTAAACCTCTGAAGGTTAATACCACGTCATCAGTAGTTTCAAACAGCTGATGACCACACCAAAACCTTCAGTAGTTTTCTTTCAGCCTTTTCCTATCCCAACCCTATAAATACCTGTCTTCTTCTCAAACGTTCCATTAGCCGTTCTTCTGACCTTCATACTCTCAAAAATGGCAACATGAGTCTAAAACCCAGACATAATTGCGTCGCCTACCTCACGAAATCGGCCTTCTGGACAAAGTTTGATCACGCCATAGACCTAATGGCTGATTCTCAGTATAGTACTGCTCTGCTCTTAAACTCGACCATCTACCCAGAGTCACTAAGTCAGTTTTGGTCCAATGCCTACGTTCACACTGATGTGCCTTCCGGCCAAATTTCTGTTCGGTTTGGTCAACCAAAACAAGTAGAGGTTACACCTGATAGCATTCGTCGAGTGCTAAATTTACAAGATGCTACTGTTGTGACTGAGTACCCGAAGGGCACAACTGATATGTCCTTCATCAACAATGGGTACGACGGAAATCTTCGAGCTGCTACCATACTGAAGAAGAACTTCCCTGATGCTGAAAGACTGATATTTCATATGGTGAATGTTTGCTTAGCCTCGAAGACATCCTCATGGGATCAAATGTCTTCCCGGTGGCAACAGGTATTATATTCAATTCTAGAACACCAACCTTTAAATTTTTCACAATTGTGTTTCTAGAAATCAAAGATCTGGCACAGAAACCTGTGGGAAACAGATGGCTATTATATCCCAGGTTTCTGATGGCCATAATTTTAAATGAATTACAAACTGATGGCCTTGTTGGCCTTGGAGTCCCTGCACCAGCTGTTCTAGCTGAGGTATACTCCAGGCATAACTCCGACCAATCTCTCAAAGAAGCTGCCCGTTTGCTCAAACCCAAGCAAAGGGAACCCACAGCTTCAACTGCCAGATCCAAAGTCCCCACCAAGCCAAAATCCAAACCCAAACAAGCTAATCAGGGAGATGAGTCCCCTGATGATGCTCCTGTACCACCCAAACAGGATAAACCTACTGGTTCTAACCCTCCAGTAGTGTTAAAGACTCAACCAGCAACAACCGCACAGGTATCCTCTCAAAAGGATCCTGTTGCAACCACTTCGGGGAAACCACATTACTGAGACCTCTCTCACTTGAGGAGGTTATCATTGAAGAGCATCCCTCCCCCCGGATGCAATCAGCTTCTATCCCCTCTCCCCATGCAAATGCCCCCCAAAGTCCAACCATTATAATTGCTAATTTGCTGACTCAGCTGCATGCCTCTCCTCCTCCCCTACAACCACCAACAAAGGGGAGAACAACAACAATTAAGGAAGAGGATACACATGCTTCTGACAACCCACGGCACCGGGGTTTAAATGTTCTATCTCCTGGTGTGGATATGGAGATCAGAACATCTGGTGAGGCTGCCACCTCTTCTGAATCAGCATATGATCAGACTGAGGTTGGTAACATAACTAAGACCTCACCAGAGGCAACAGCTGATGAAGGACAAAGTCCTGAGGCTGGAAGTCCCCAGTTCCAAGACAAAGGGGCACATGCTACATCTGGTCTACACCCAGTGCATGTACATCCTGCTACAAGCAGGAGGTCAGGTGATTCAGCATCTGCTGATGATGACCTGGGCTTCTTTTATGATGTTCTTGCCCAAACATAATCCTAGAGGAGAAGTCAGTAGGCTGCAAAAACTACTTGACCAACTCTCTCAGGGAGAAAGACCATCTGCCACCACATCAACCCAACAGATGGCACCTTCCTCTGAAGGTCACTTAAACACACAGCCACTTAAAGAATCTCAGCCACTTGCCTCTGTTTCTGGCACACCATTTCTCAGGACCAAAACCCCCCTGAGCAAATGGATGCTATCCCTCAAAATCCCCTATCTCTCATCACACCACAGATAACTGAACTTGTCATTAAACCATTGATGAGAGACTTTCTTCTGTCTTACAACCTATGGTGGAGGATGTACTGAGCCAAAAGCTTTCTGCTGATCAAACCCTTAAAACCCATGCACCCAAAAAGGGGGAGATTCTAGTAGTGAAAGCTAAAAGAAAGAGGATGGAGAAGGAGAAAGAGAAAGAGAAGGACAAAGAAGTGGAAATAGAGAAGGACTGTGTGTATGAGACCGAGAAAGAGAAGGAGAATGAGAATAAGAAGGGAGCTGAAAAGGAGAAAGTACATGAAAGTCAAAAGGACTTTCATGTCACATATAAGAAAAAGAAAAGTGCTGAAAAAGAAAAAACTTGAATGAAATGGTTAAAGAGGCTGATGCTGAACACAGCAGATCAATGGACAATATCATTGATCAGCTGTTTAGGCAAGGTTTCAATACTGAAAAGCTGGACTCTAAATAAGAAGATTAGAGATCGAAGAGATTCAACAAAGATGGGCCAGCTACAGCATAATGGATAGAGAAAGACTTGAGATCATGATCAGATTTATCAGCAAATACCTTGGGAGATCATTGATCGAAATAAAATCATGGACCAGGGATAGCATCTTGGCCATAACCTCCAAGATATGTTCGTCTGAGGCATATACTAAGGGATTAGTAATAGAAGCTTTGAATGAAGCAGAGCAGGGAGCAGGACTGAGCTAGCCAAACACTCAAAAGCCACACTCACCTCCAAAATGCTAACTCAGCCTGTCAACATTCCCTCTCCAAAACAACACAACCACAACCCACAAAACCAACTCCCTTACCCTCAAAACAACAGCCGATGATGCACCTAAGCAGAAGAAGAGAAATGTGTTGAGGCTGGAAGAAGAAGAAGATGATGATGAAGACAGGCTGCCGATCTCAGCTGTTCTGCAGTTGCCTAAGGCCAAAGATCTCTCTCTTGCAATAACTCCTGACCAACAAAGAGATGCAATCAAAGTGAAATTGGAAGAAGAAGAACACACAGATTGCACGATGAAGAGTTATTGAGGAGAGTAGATAAAGCATATGCAGCCACTTCCTCCATCATTAATATGAAAAAACAGGCTCAGAGGATTTATACTCTCAGACATACTTTTCAGTATGTGAAAGAAAGAGTAAGAATTTGGCCTGATCCCAGGGTGGCTCATAGAATACAAAAGAAAAATATCCCTCAGAGATACAATGGGCAAGTGAAAAAGATTGTAGATGAAGTGATCTCCTTAGCCCTTGTAGTCTCACCCTGGGAAATCCTGGAAGATTTCAAAAAGGCCTACACCTCAAACATGCCCCCACAAAAGATGCTGGAGAACAGAATGATCAAAAAGGCTGGTGTATAGAGGCTGAATGAGATCAGAAAGGATGAGTTACCACTGTGTTAGAAGGTCATCATCCTGATGAATTTGCTTACAGACAGATTACAACAGTGGTACTCAAAAATGGAAAACAGGTCAAATTCCTATCTGAGTACTATGGGCCAGAAGGATTCTTCGATGGAGGTTTTGGCTGCATTGGTTCAGGGGGATTTTGTTGGACCAAAGAACCAATGAGCCAAGATCAGAAAACCTCTAAGTCCCACATGATATCACAAAACTGCTGAAGGCTTCATCAGCAGTTCGACAAGTGCTGAAGACTTCAACAGCTGAAAGATCAAGTACTGAACACTTCAACAGCTGAAGACTAAAGTGCTGAAGCTCAACAGCTGAAGAACACACGTGCTGAAGCTGAAGACCAAAGTACTGAAGGTCAACAGCTAAAGAATACAAGTGCTGAAGCTAAAGACCAAAGTACTGAAGTTCAACAACTGAAGAGTCCACAAGTGCTGAAGATCAACAACTGATGTACAAAGTCTGAAGACAAAGACTAAAGACATCAGCTCATGACATCTACTGAAGTCATCAGCTGATGAAACGTCTGAAGTTCAAGTCTGAAGACCAAGTGCTGAAGTTTCAGTACTTTGTCACAATAGCTGAAGAGTACTTCTTCAGTAGTTGTGTTTATCAGTAGTTTTATGTTTTTACTTTCAGTAGTTTTGTAAAACGACTGAAGAGATTGTTCTTCAGTCGTTGTAGTTTCAGTAGTTTCTTATCAGTAGTTTTGTAATAAGTAAACACTTAGCTTCTTTTAAGAAGATGTCAGCTGCTTGACTTCTTCAGTAGTTTTAGTGTTTCAGTAGTTTGTTAAATAACGGTTAGATGTCACTATCAAGTGACATCAGCCTACGTCATCTTTCCTTATATAAGGAAGAATGACCTAAATTGTAACTGAGTGAAAGCCATGCCAAAGCGTGTGATTGAATGAAATATTCCTTTTGCAGAAACTTTCTCTCTATAATTAATTCTGTTCATTGCTATATCTTTGGTATTCTTGCTCGAATTGTGTTAGTTGGTACTCTATTCCACTGCTGAAATCATTCGAATCGATCAAACTAGATGCTGAGATCCTATCACTCAGGATCAAAGACCATCTACCCCTCAAACGCCACAGATGGCACCTTCCTCTGAAGGTCTCCCATACACAGAGCCACTCCAAAACACTCAGCCACCTGCCTCTGCTTCTGGCACTATTTCTCAGGGACAGAACCCCCCTGAGCAAATAGCTGCTATCTTACAACATTCATTACCTCTCATCACACCAATTATCACTGATATAGTGATTAAAACCCTTGATGAGAGGCTTCCCTCAGTTATACAACCCTTGATAGAGGATGTTGTGAGCAAAAGGCTTTCTGACAATCAAACCCTTGCAACCAATACAACCAAAAAGGGGGAGATTCAGTCAGTGAAAGCAAAAAGAAAGAGGATTGCAGATAGGAAAGAGACTGAGAAGGAGAAGGAGAAGGAAGCTGACATGGAGAAAGTGACTAAAAGTACTAAAGACTTTCATGTCACATACAAGAAAAGGAAGAATGAAAAGGAGATTGACTTGGAGACAATGGTGAAAGAGGCTGATGCCGAACACAGCCGATCAATGGATAACATCATTGATCAATTGTTTAGGCAAGGTCATGACACTGAAAAACTTGACTCAGAAATCAGAAGACTGGAGATTGTAGAAATCCAAGCTAGATGGGCAAGTTATGATGTGTTGGAAAGGGAAAGGCTGGAAATCATGATGAGGTTCATAGCTAAGTATCTTGGTAGATCATTGATTGAAATCAAGGCATGGTCCAGGGATAGCATCTTGGCAATAACCACCAAGATCTGTTTGTCTGAAGTATATACCAAAGGATTGGTTATTGAAGCCTTAAATGAAGCTGGTGCTGGGAGCAGGACTGAACTAGTGAAGCAATCTAAAGCCACACTCACATCCAAAATGCTAGAACAGCCTGTCAAAATTACCACACCAAAACCACCACAACCACAACCCACCAAACCAATTCCCTTACCCTCAAAACCAATAGCCGATGATGTACCCCAGAAGAGGAAGAGAAGGGTACTGAGGCTAGAAGAAGATGAAGAAGATAATGATGAAGATGAAGATAGGCTGCCAATCTCAGCTATTATACAATTGCCTAAGGCCACAAGTCACCCTCCAACAGTTACTCCTGAGTCTCAAAGGCAAACTGTGAAAGTGAAGTTAGAAAAAGAAGAGCTTCACAAACAACATGATGAGGAACTATTGAGAAGAGTTGATAAAGCATATGCTGCCACATCTTCAATCATCAACATGAAGAAGCATGCTCTCAGGTTATACACTCTTAAACATACATTTCAGTATCAAAAGGAGAGAGTGAGGATTTGGCCTGATCCAGGGTGTCTCATAGGATTCAAAGAAAAACATTCCACAGAGATACATTGGCCAAGTAAAGAAGATTATAGATGAAGTGATCTTACTGGTCTTTGTAGTATCACCCTGGGAATCCTAGATGACTTCAAGAAAGCCTATAAAGCTAAACTGACCCCACAAAAGATGCTGGAGAATAAAATAGTGAAAAAGGGGTTAGTGTATAAGAGGCTTGAGGAAGTTAGAAAGAATGAGCTCCAGTTGTTCTTAGAGGGTAATCACCCAGATGAAATTGCTTATAGAGTAATAACAACTGTGGAACTCAAAAATGGGAAGCAGGTCAAATACCTATCTGAGTATTATGGGCCAGGATCACTTTTTGAAGGAGGAGCAGAAGAGCCTACCATGGAGGAACAAATAACCTTCCTTGAGGCCTATACAAGGGAGTCATACAGACTTATAGTTGGGAAGTAGATCTCATGGATGGGGTAACAGCTCTGTGTCCAGTTCCCTAAGACAGAGTTCCCATTCATCCTTTGCCAAACAGATCATTGAGACTTTTTCCCAGGCCTGTGCTTACAAGGGTCACTTCTGAGCTAATCTTGAAGACAAAAAGACCAATCTTTCTACCATAATAAGTGGGACATCTTCAATAGTTTAGAGGTTTTGGCTGCATTCGTTCAGGGGGAGTTTGTTGGACCAAAAGAACCAATGAGCCTGATTAGAAAGACCTCTAAGTCCCACAGACATCACAACAACTACTGAAGAACAAAGTACTGAAGACTTCAATAGCTGAAGACCAAAGTCTGAAGATCAACAGCTGAACACTAAAGTACTGAAGACATCAAAAACTGAAGAACAAAGTACTGAAGACTTCAACAGCTGAAGACCAAAGTTTGAAGATCAACAGCTGAAGACTAAAGTACTGAAGACTTCAAAAGCTGAAGACTAAAGTACTGAAGACTTCAGCAGCTGAAGACCAAAGTCTGAAGATCAACAACTGAAGACTAAATTACTGAAGATCAACAGCTAAAGTACAAAGACTGAAGACAACAGCTGAAGACATCAGTTGATGACAACAGCTGAAGTTCAAGTACAAGTACTGATGACTTCAGAGTTTGTTACAACAGCTGAAGAAACATTCTTCAGTTGTTGTGATGGTTTCCTTTCAGTAGTTTTCTTTTCTATTTCAGTACTTGTCAAACGACTGAAGAGCATGTTCTTCAATCGTTGTACTTTCAGTAGTTTCTTTTCAGTAGTTGTAGTGATAGTTAACACTTAGTATTTTTGTAAGAAGATGTCAGCTCCTTTGACATCTTTAGTAGTTGTGTTAACTATCAGTAGTTTGAATAATTTTGTTAGATGTCACTATCAAGTGACATCAGCAGATGTCACATCTCCTATATAAGAGATGTTGACCTAATTGTACGTGTGACATTCTGTTACCACGAAAGCACATATTGAATGAAATATCTTTCGCAGAATTCTCTCTCTCTATAGCCGTTTACTTTTATATTGAATATCAATTGTGTTCTTGTGAATTGTCTAATTCATTATTTGATTTCCGCTGCAATACTCTATAATCAATCAAACGTAGATCACTGATCCTAACACTTCTTGTTGTGGTCATTTGTGTGAGTTCTAGGCCCCCTCTTTTACCCATTTTCAACTTATTTGGGGCTAGAACACATATTGAAAACCCGTTTTTGAAATGTGTGTGTTTGACCCGTGTATATGTGTTTGTGTATGATGCGAGTGATGTATGATTTTGGGCTTGTGTGTGCATGTATGGTGTTGTGGTATGCATTCCTAAGGTTTAGGATAGTTGATTTGGGCATAGAAGAGGTTTGGAAGAGCTTGGAGGTCGAAAATGGTAGATTGGGTTCGGGAGGAATCTGAATTCTACACAGTTAGGGCTATGCGACCGAATGGCATGTGAGTCGTGCGACTGAAGTCCACACGCATGCCAGTCATGCGATTGAGGTTCATTCGCATGTGGGTCGTGCGACTGGAGCCCATACGCCTGCCAGTCGTGTCACTAGAGCCCATACGCCTGCCAGTCCTGCGACTGAGGGTCGTTCGCATGGGGAGTCATGCGACTGAGACCCATACACCTAGTTCCATCGGCATTAGGTCTGTTCGCACAAGTGTTCATCTGCGTTGGTGCATTCGCATAGTTGTTCAATCGCATAATATCCATTCGCATGATTTTAGTCGCCTGGAAGGCCATGCGACTAAAGGGTTCCCATACACCCAAGTAGGGCTTGTGCACTCGGGGAAAGTGTAGTTTATTTTACTGACTATCGGGGGAAAATGTAGATGTAAGTTTGGATATGGAAGGTTCCCGGGAGTTCATATAAGTTGACTTTGAGGTCATAGATGCTATGTTGGGCATGTTGATGATGATCTATGATGTTGTATGATTATGCATGATTGCATGCTATGTATGTATGATGATGCTATCTGTTTATGATAATGTTCCTTATTATTATGTAAGATTATTTTCCTTTGGCTTTACGTGGAATGTTAATGAACGAAATGAAAGTATTATGTAACATAAAGTGGAAGATAATGAAAAGAGGAACACGATGAATGAATGCATGCATTAATAAATGATGAAGTAATGAAGTCTTGCAAGCATGTATGTCGGGACAAGTCCCTTTATAAGGTGTTAGCCCAACGGTGTGTGGGTTCGCTACCTCGTGAGGATACACATGAGGGTCTTTCTTTGTGATTGACCATTGTATGGAACCATTGTTGCTTGCCTTAGGTACTGTGGCCAGGAGGTGCTATGCACCATAATGGAAGGTCTATGATAGGCTTAGGCCCAATACTATAAGGCTGAAAGGCATAGCACATGACAATGGTACACCTGAACTTTATCTTAGGTACTATGGCCAGGAGGTGTTGTGCACCATAATGGAAGGTCTATGATAGGCTTAGGCCCAGTACGAGGAGATTGAAGGTTAAAATTCATAGTTTTGATGGAAAGAAAAGATGTAATGATGAATGAATGAATGAAAGTAAGAATTTATGAATGAATGGAAGATAACGAATGAATGATGAAGATAATTAAGATGTTATCTATGTGTACATATGATGTATAATCGCATGAATGTAAAGAACGGTTTTTAATGAAAGAAAAGTATGTCTTACTATAAAACTTGAACTCACTCAGCAACACTGATTTTTATGTGTTTCTAGTTGGCAGATAATGATTCCTGAGGATGGCACGAGGTGGCTACTCAGCTCTTTTGGAATGGCATCCATTTTAATAATGCTTTTGTGATATAATGCAACATATATTTTGTAACTGAATAACGATGTATTGTTTTGCAAAAGCCTTTATAATGAAATGAAATGTCATTTTTGAATGTTTCCGCTACAGTGTTTATTTAAGATAAATGTAAATATATGTTTTATGTGAAATGATTACCAGCTGTAAGCGTGTCAGGAATGGGGCATTACAAGTTGGTATTAGAGCCAAAGTTTAAGTGAAACGGGTAAATTTCAAATAAACCTTAACTTAAACTAAAAATGGGACGGAAAGGGAAGTGATGCCAGTCTGAGTAGCTACGTGCCATCAGGTAGTTTCGTAATGTTAATCGGTATTATGTGCGCATGGTATGTTGTTATGTGTTGTTTGTAGATTTAAATACTGATGTAGTCATGACAGGTAATGATTGGGGTATGAAGAGTAAAGTAAGTGGCTAATCACAACAGGCCATTGTAATTAGGGACTTACTACACTTAGCATAAACGAGGTTGTTTCCTTGAATGATCGTATTGGTGTTTGAATCTTTCAGTGTGCATGTGAATGGCTGGTGGTAGATCTTTGAAAACATCTCATGGTTGTGGTCGTTATGGGCTTGGTGCTGAACCACGACCCAAGAGGGAAAGAACCAGAGTTGAAAAGGTGGTTCCTGCAGAACCCGAGACCCCTCGTCCGGAGGGTGGTGATGAGAGTGCAAACCTAAGGGCCTCGGTGAAAGAGGCTGTGGTTGAAGAGGTGCATCAGGTCATGCAGACGATCTTACTGTCTGTAGGGACCGAAGTTATCAAGGCTGTACGGGAAGGGAAGGAAAGAGAGGAATAGATCCTCGGGAGGACGGGAGCAACCGGTGCCCCGAGATGGTTCTCTCTGATGATGAAGAAGAGGAAGAAGAAGAGCCTGCGCCGAGGCGGCACGAGGCTGTATCAATGGGGCGTTTCAACGATGCAGTCCCCTACTTTTGAGGTAATGGCACTGCCGCTGCTGCTCACCGATGGGTGAGGGAAATGGAGGTTGTGTTACATATCAGCGAGTGCCGGGAGGATCAGAATGTAAAGTTTGCTGCCCACTCTTTTGTGGACTCAGCTCTGTGGTGGTGGGACAATATAGTCCAAGCCGAGGGTAGCAGGGCTATTGGGAGAATGAGATGGTCTGAACTGAAAAAGTTGGTGATCGAGGAGTTATGTCCTCATAGAGAAATGTATAAAGTTGAGAGAGTTCCTGTAACTGGGACGGGAACCATGACACATCAGTAGTACACCACGAAGTTTAATGAAATGGCACGTCTGGTGCCGGATCAGGTGACACCTCTGCCTCAAAAGATTAAGAGGTATATTCAGGGTTTGCTAGCAGATATTCGTAGGCACATGATCGCTACCCGACCTAGCACCTTTAGGTCAGCGATGGATTTGGTAGGGAGATTGTATGATGAGAGAGGCGTGGTGGTGGTGGCTGAAGGTAGCAAGAAGGGTGGTGGTGAACAGAACTGGAATGGGAAGAGGTGTGGTCGGGGTGATGCCTCGACAGGTAACAAGAAGGCACGGGTGGACGATTTTCGTGTAGTCATACCGGGTACGGGATCGAAGAAGTGTGGCAAATGTGGGAAAGAGCATAGTGGGGAGTGCAGGTTGGGATTGAACTTTTGCTTCAAATATGGGAAGGTGGGGCACATAGTAAGGGACAGCAGTATGGTCTGATGCTTTAACTATGGCGTGGAGGGCCATGTAAGTAGGGATTGTAAGAAGCCGAGGGCTGAGGGTTCCGGGGTGAAGAAGACGGGGAGTGAAGGACTGAGGGCGAGCACCAGGGCATTCACTATGACACAGGAGGAAGCTAGGACGAACCCTGATGTTGTGTCCGGTACGTTTCTTGTGAACAGAACTTTAGCTTTCGTGTTGTTTGATTCTTCTTCCGGTAAAAGTTTTTATTTCTGCTACTTTCTGTGCTAAGTTGCCTCTTAGTAGTAGATGTGTTAATGTGCCCTTTGATATAGAAACTGCCATAGGTAAGTTTACTAGGATTTCTGAGATGATAGAGAATTGTGATGTAGAACCAGAAGGTTATAAATTTCTTGTAAGACCGTTCGTGATGACCTTGGGTGGTATTGATTTGGTTCATGCGATGGATTAGTTAGCGGAATTCAAGGCGAACATTTTGTGTTGCAAGAAGATGATTTGTCTGAGAGCGCCTGAAGGGAGTTCAGTAACGATTTATGGGGATCGGTTCATGACGATCCCGAAAGTAATCTCAATGGCAGTGGCGGGAAAGTGCATGAGGCATGGATGTAGTGCCTACATGGCCTATGTAAAGGATGTGGATACGACAGCATCCCAACTATCTGATGTACCAGTTGTGTGTGACTTTCCAGACATGTTTCTAGAAGACTTACAAGGAGTGCCACCTGACCGTGAGATCGAGTTCCAGATTGACTTGATACCGGGTGCCCAACCTGTTGCTAAGAACCCATATCGTTTGGTTTAACTGAGATGAAAGAGTTGATGGAGCAGTTGCAAGAGCTACTTGATAAGGGGTTATTAGACCGAGTATCTCTCCTTAGGGTGCTCCGGTCTTATTCGTGAAGAAGAAAGACGATTGTATAAGGATGTGTATTGACTACCGTGAGCTGAATAAGTTGACGATAAAGAACGGATACCCCTTACCAAGAATTGATGATTTGTTTGATCAGCTTCAGGTGCCAGTTGGTTTTCAAGGATAGACCTTCGATCTGGTTACCATCAGTTGAAAGTGAAGGAGCAGGATATCACTAAAACAGCTTTTCGCATGTGTTATGGACATTACGAGTTTCTTGTCATGTCTTTTGGTTTCACCAATGCGCCAGCAGCTTTTATGGACCTGATGAATCGAGTGTGTCGGCCGATGTTGGATAAATCAGTGATAGTGTTATTGATGCTATCCTGATATATTCAAAGAGCGAGATTGAACATGTCGGTCACATTCGGGAGGTTCTAGAGATGTTGAGAAAGGAAAAGCTGTACGCAAAGTTCTCTAAGTGTGTGTTCCGGTTAAGCAAAGTTCAGTTCTTGGGTCACGTGGTAAATCCCGATGGGATCATGGTGGTTCGAGCAAAGGTGGAGGCGGTGATGCAATGGAAGTCTCCAAAGACGCCATTTGAGATTCGTAGTTTCTTGGGTTTGGCGGGCTACTATAGAAGATTCATTCAAGACTTCTCTAAGATTGGTTCTCTGATAACTAAATTGACCCGGAAGGATGTGAAATTTGTATTGGGCCAGGCTCAAGAGAAGGCGTTCGAAGAATGGAAGGCGAGATTGACTCAAGCTCCTGTTCTGTCTTTACCCGATGGAAGTGAAGATCTGGTGGTTTATTCTCATGCTTCCTACTCGGGGTGGGGTTTGTGTTAATGTAGAGGGGAAAGGTTATAGCCTATGTATTTTGACAGTTGAAGGTTCATGAGGTCAATTATCCTACTCATGACCTGGAGCTAGCAGTTGTGGTCTTCGCGTTAAAGATTTGGAGGCTCTACCTATACAGTACCAAGTGCTCCATATTCACTGACCACAAGAGTCTGAAGTACTGATTTGAGTAGAAGGACCTGAATATGAAGCATAAGAGATGGTTGGAGCTCATAAAGGATTATGATTGTGAGATCCATTACCATCCGGGCAAAGCCAACTTGGTGGCAGATGCCCTTAGCAGAATGGAGAGACTCGAGCCGATTCGGGTGAAAGCTTATGAGTTGATCAAGGCTTCTGATGTGATGAAGCAAGTCAAGGAGCTTCAAAATTAAGCGCTAAAAGAAGATCATCTTAACTCTAAAAGAATGAGAGGTCAGGTCGCGGAGTTGGGTGAAAACACTCTCGATGTTAGAACCCGATTCGGACATGTGTGGATTCCTTGTTTTGGGAATCTACGGGTGAAGATTTTGGATGAAGCTCACAAGGCTTGATACTCTATTCATCCCGGTGCAACGAAAATGTACCAAGATATGAAGAAAAATTATTGGTGGCCGGGTATGAAGCACAATGTGGTGGAGTATGTTAGTAAGTGCCTTACTTGCTTACAAGTGAAGGCCGAGCATCAAAAGCTGTATGGAAGAATTCGACCTTTGGATATACCAGAATGGAAGTGGGAGCACATCACCATGGATTTTATTACGAAGCTATCACATACTCTGAAAGGGTATGATGCCATATGGGTGTTAGTTGACCGTTTGACGAATGGTGCTTACTTCCTACCGATCCGCTAGACATATTCATTTGACAGGTTGGCGGATCTTTTCATCAAGTAGATTGTAACTCGTCACGGGGTACTCGTGTCTATTGTGTCTAATCGTGACACCCGGTTTACATCTAAATTCTGGAAGAAATTCCACGACGTTGGGATGACCACTTACCGTTAGCTGAATTCTTATACAACAACAATTATCATGCCAGCTTTGGTATGCCCCTTATGAGATGCTATACGGTAGGAGATGCAGAACACTCGTTTGTTAGGGTGATATTGGTCAGAACGAGTTAGGGAGCGTCGAGATAATCGAGGCTACGATTGAGAAACTTGAAAAGATCAAGGCCTTCATGAAGGTAGCCAAAGATAGACGAAAGTCGTATGCTGATAAACGACGCATACCGATTGAGTTCAAGGTGGGTGACCGAGTTATGTTGAAGGTCTCACCTTGGAAGGGGATCATCCTATTGCGAAAACGGGGAAAGTTGAGCCCGACGTACATAGGCCCTTTCTGAATCATTGCTCGAGTAGGAGAAGTGCCCTATAGATTTGAGTTACCAGATGAGTTAAGTGGAATTCACCCGACATTCATGTATCTCATCTGAGAAAGTGCTTGGCACATGAACATATGATTTCATGCAACACCCGGATATTTTCGTTAAAGCTGACGAAATAAGAAAAAGAAATAAGTCCAAAGTTAGGGGATCAAACTTCCCAAAATGGAAAAAAATTTTGAGGAGTAAGGGAATAAGAGGGGAGGGCAGCCCACACCCTCCCCCACACCCACAAAAATCTACCCAAAGAGAGGAGAGGAGAAGAAAAAGGAGAAAAATCTTGGTTCGAGTGGATTCAAGCGTGCAATATCGAAGTGTTGCGGGTCTAATCGAAGCTCTTCTCATTGTGGTCATTTGTGTGAGTTCTAGGCCCCCTCTTTTACCCGTTTTCAACTTATTTGGAGCTGGAACACATAATGAAAATCCGTTTTTGAAATGTGTGTGTTTGACCCGTGTGTGTGTTTGTGTATGATGTGAGTGATGTATGATTTCGGGCTTGTGTGTGCTTGTATGGTGCTGTGGTATGAGTTCCTAAGTTAGGATGGTTGATTTGGGCTTGGAAGAGGTTTGGAAGAGCTTCGAGGTCGAAAATAGCAAATTCGGTTTGGGAGAAATGTGCATTGTGCATAATTAGGGCTATGTGACCGAATGGCATGTGAATCATGCGACTGAAGTCCACACGCATGCCAGTCGGCCGATTGAGGTTCATTTGCATATGGGTCGTGCGACTGGAGCCCATACGCTTGCTAGTTGTGCGACTATGGGTCATTCGCATGGGGAGTCATGCGACTGAGACCCATACGCCTAGTTCTATCCGCATTAGGTCCATTCGCACAAGTGTTCATTCGCATTGGTTCATTCGCATAGGTGTTCAATTGCATATTATCCATTCGCATGATGTTCAGTCGCCTGGAATGCCATGTGACTGAAGGCTGGCCATATGCCCAAGTAGGGCTTGTGCACTCGGGGAAAGCGTAGTTTATTTTATTGACTTTCTGGGGAAAATGCATATGTAAGTTTGGATATGGAAGGTTCCCCGGAGTTCATATAATTTGACTTTTGAGGACATAGACGCTATGTTGGGCATGTTGATGATGATGTATGATGTTGTATGATCATGCATGATTGTATGCTATGTATGTATGATGATGCTATCTGTTTATGATGATGTTCCTTATTATTATGTATGATTATTTTCCTTTGGCTTTACGTGGAATGTTAATGAACGAAATGAAAGTATAATGTAACGTAAAGTGGAAGATAATGAAAAGAGGAACACAATGAATGAATGCATGCATTTATGAATGATGAAAGTAATGAAAGTCTTGCAAGCCATGTATGTTGGGACATGCCCTTTTATAAGGTGTTAGCCCAATGGTGTGCGGGTTCGATACCCCGTGAGGATGCACATTGGGGTCTTTGTTTGTGATTGACCATTTGTATGGAACCATTGTTTCTTGCCTTAGGTACTGTGGCCAAGAGGTGCTGTGCACCGTAATGGAAGGTCTATGACAGGATTAGGCCTAGTACCATGAGATTGAAGGGCATAGCACATGACAATGGTACACTTGAAATTTATCTTAGGTACTGTGGCTAGGAGGTGCTATGCACCGTAATGGAAGGTCTATGATAGGTTTAGGCCTTGTACCAGGAGACTGAAGGGTAAAGTTCATGGTTTTGATGGAAAGAAAAGATGTAATGATGAACAAATGAATGATGAAGATAATTATGATATTATCTATGTGTACGTATTATGTATGATCGCATAAATGTAAAGAACGGTTTTTATGTGAAATAATTTACCAACTGTAAGCGTCTTGGGAATGGGGCCTTACATTTCAAAGGAAAATACAAACATATGTCTTAAACATGAAATAGTTCCCAAACTAAACAAAGCATAACATAGTCATTTTATTCATTTGACTAGGTCCAAATCCTAGTTTATTGCAAGCTTCAAATGATGACTTCAAACTTGGGCGTTTCCTGAAAAATGTTAAAATAAAAGGTAAATAATAAATTTGGTGAGTTTCCAAGGGTTTTACATACATAATATATCAAAGATTACAAGTAGCAATTCATGTCATAAGTTATGAGTTAGCAAGTTTATAGAACACATATAGTTACAACCAAACCTCGACTTGATTAGATGTTTATAAGATTGGCTAAGTGTACTTGGTTCCCATGATGAACAAGTCATACGTCATCAGGAGCCGACAATACATCGGCTTTAGCACCAAATAGGCTTGTCAGGCCCAAAGTTCTAAGACGTCACCGAACTAGAAATAGTTAATGATTGTAAAGAAAAATATGTATCTCATATAAGACTTACAACAATACATTAACCATGACAAATAAAAAGTATGAATTGCATGTGCTTTAAAAGTTTTTAAACGTTTACAAGTGTACATTGGTAAGGTAACATGTTTCACCCCAAAATAGTGTGAAATAATAAAAAAAGGGCAAGGAAACTCACACGTCAAATAAGTATAAATGGAGATTAAAAAGTATAATATAGGTCGTTTCAAGATAAATCATCACAAGGCACCTAAATATATAGATATTACAAGATTTAGGTTAATAATAAAATTAATGATTTAACGTGAACTATGGTATTAGAATTTGGGGTTTTTATAAATAAAATTAGTGAACTCTTATTTATATTTTGTTCAATAAAAGAAGTACCGGTTATAAAATTTTAAAGAAATTAAATTCGTTGTAAATAACTTATGTTTTTAAATTATAAAATATGTTTGAATACTATAATTAACATGATTAATCTTTAATCAAAGAAACATAAGATCCAATAATAATTTAGTAATTTAAATTATTATATAAATTATATTTTTTTATAAATATATTTAGTTATAACGTAAATAAATTTTATAATAAAATGTTAAAATGTTTTACAAGAATAAATTTGTTAAAATTTTATATTAAAAGTTTGTAAAATCATTTTTAATTTTATTAAAATTTTTCTATAATTAAATTAAAGCCAAAGGGCTTGAAAAAATTACTTGAGGATGCGAGGGTTCAAACCCGGGACCCCAAGATCAAGTTGCACACACACTCTACCGGTGAACAAGGCTCTCAGCAGCGTTAGAACTTGGCTTTTAAACCTTAAAACATAACCTATTGAAATCCCCCAAATTTGCATAAACCATAATTTGAAATAGAATCCAATTGAAACATGAAAGGATAAAGATCACTATAATAGACATGGGCTTTCATTTCCCATGCATAATCGAATGTGTAAGCATGATCAATCACCTGGTAGATGTTTGCAATCGATGTTACAAATTGAAAAACAAATGTGACCAAGGTTGAAGTCGATTTGCATGCAAACGATGATGGAAACCAAATTAAACCCGTGGGCTGCTTCTGTGATGTTCTTGATCAAAAGCCCTCAATCAATTTTCGTTTATGAAGCTCGGATGATAGGTTTTGTTTGAGTTGTAGGTTCGCGACGAAAGGGGAATCGGGGGTGTAAACTTTGTGTGTTTCAGATGCAATTGATGGCTGTAATCGATTAAGTGTAATTAGATGAATGTTTAGGTTCATTTAATTTGAGTATTATTAAGGTTTAATGGTCGAATGCTTTTTGTTTGATGATCGATAGTTATCAAGTCCAAACGACACCCATTACCGGCCTTAAACTCAAATTAAACCGTGTTTAAGGTTCGAAACTTCCTCACGAAGCGATTAGAAACGGTTTAGGCATTCAAATCAAGTTTTTTTTGCGATTTATGGGGTTTGGCGGAGGGGTGGTCGCCGGCGGCTGACGATGGCCGGAAATGCAGGGGATAAGGGGAAGTGGGGGTTTGGGTTTCAATTAATTACACATTTGGTCCCTCAAATTTTGAATTTTTGTCATTTTATGCTAACACTTCAATTTATTGTCTATAAATTGACATTAAGACCCCTCAAACTTAATTGGATTTTATTTTTTATTTATTATGAAGTTTAATAATCCTTATAAGTTATTCTTAAATAAGTAATCCTATCTATTACTAATATTATTTTCATTATTATTATTGTTAACATAAGCTTCATTATTATTTATTGTTATAAATATTATTATTAATCTTATTAGAATTATTGTTATTAGTGTTATTATTATTATTATTATCATAATTATTATTGCCTAATATTACTTACATAAATTACATATTAATAACAACTAGGAAAAACTAAACATAAATCACCCATAAATTCCAAGATTGACAACAATGACCCTTATAACAATAAACGCAATAACTTCTAGTTAACAAAATATAGGGTGTTACAGTCTCCCCAACTTAAAATAATTTCGTCTCGAAATTAGGAATGAAACTATACGAATAAAAACGGGTATTTCTTCTTCATGTGCTCTTCACGTTCCAAGTAAATTCAACGCCACGTTTATTCTCCAACAAACATCAACAATTGGGGTAGTTGTGGTTCTACTCTTCTTCATTATGTGGTCCATAAGTTCAACAGGTTTCTCAACAAAATGCAATGACTCGTCGATCTAAATGTCTTCCAGTAGAACATGCAGACTTTCATCGGCTAAGCACTTCCTCAAATTTGAAACGTGAAACATAGAATGAACTCCACTAAGGTCGGGAGGTAACTCCAGTTGATAAGCCACCTTCCCAATCCCTTTGAGTAGTTTAAAAGGTCCTACAAATCTTGGAGCCAGTTTACCCTTCTTCCCAATACGAACAACTGTTGGTACATATATGTCCCTAGATCATGTAATGAATGTAATAGATCTTGTTTGTCTAATTCTGATGTAATGGTTCGAATGATTAATGAAATGATATTGATTGTCTGGTATTTATAACATTTAATATTTCATTAATGAGTCGATGTGTGAATGGTTAATTAGGTTTGTGACTGTTTAAAGTGTCATGCATAATGTTATAATGTTAAATACACTCAAACTTGGTGAAGTGAAGTTCTCATGCGTCCGACTAGACCATGCGTCCGAACAGTGATCATGCGTCCGAATGGCCATGCGACTAAGTGTCCATGCGCCTAAATAGTCCATACGCTTGAATAACTTCGTACAAATGACACAGTCGCACGACTGAACACTCTGTCGTGCGGATAAATTAACCGTATGGTTCAATCGCACGACTGAATCATACTAATGGTTCAGTCGCACGAATGAACAATACTAACCTATAAATACAACCCAATTCATGGAAAAACGAGAGAATTGATTCTATTTTCGATTCAGACGTACCCTAGCCGTCCAGAAATCTCCAAGTTGATACTCCAAGTTCATAGAACGCTGTAGATCGATTCTTAATCGATTTTAAACGTTTGATTCAATACTTTATTGATTCTACGTGCGTTCTCACTGATTGGATCGCCAATCAAAAAGGATTCCGCACTATGGTTTGGTATCAGAGCTTTGTTCAAATACCAGGTCCTCACAAGTGGTATCAGAGCTTTGGCTCTTGATTACGTGTGATTCAATCAAGATTGATAAAAGGTTTGTGTTTTTACACCAAAAACGGAATCTTTTGTGTCAAAAGGTGTCTTGGACGTTCCCTGCTCATCAAGTTTCGGTTTCTTCGGCCTTAGGCGATTAGGGTTTACGAAATTTCGAATTTTTACGGCTAACACACGTTTAACCTATAAATTCTCGCAAAACAGCAGCTTCAGTCGCACGAGTGGGCCATTCGCACGACTGAACTCATTCGCATACACCAGACGCACGATTGAACTGAGTCGCATCTCCATTAGTACGACTGAACCATCCGTTCGCAGTGTTCATACGCCTCAGCTTCATTCGCTCGACTGAACCAATCGCTCAGTTCAGCCGCACGATTGAACCAATCGCATAGTTCATACGCACGGATAGCCCTTTCGCTTTACCCAGTCGCACCAGTTTGACAGTTTGGTTAGCATTCTTAAAAGTTAATCGAGATGGAAGATCAGATGTCAGCGTTTACTGCCGGTAAGGACTTAAGGATCCAGAACCTACTGTTACTTGAGAGTGAGGTGGGGAATCACAATAAACCACCAAAACTTTTAACGTTAGATGAGTTTCCCCACTGGAAACAATGTTTCGAGATCTACCTCAATAGAGTGGATCCAAATTTGTGGGAAGCTATCGAGATTGGGTAGTATGCCGGTGGGAGCAGATGGGGTAAAGCTTACTTTAGGAGGAATGACTGATGCTCAGAAAGTCAAGTATAATGCAGAGAAGAGAGTTTATGCATTGATTACTCAGTCTATTCCTAAGGATATTTTCCACCAGTACTCGGAAAATAAACAGGCCAAGAAATTATTGGATGAGCTGGAAAAGAGATACGATGGGAATGCTTCACTGAAGGCAATTAAAGCTAAGGAATTGAAGAAAGAATTTGACAACTTCTCATCGATGGGAACGAGAGTTTGGATGATGTGATTGATAGATTCTACCATCGGATGAGTGAAATGTATACACATGGTGTTACTACTACCATGGAAGAAAAGGTGTCAAATTTTGCAGATGGTTTGCCAGAAAAGTGGGCTTCATTTGTGTCAAATCTAAGACAGAATGAGATGCTGGCAAAGTTGGATATCAATGACTTCATTCTAAAGCTGCGAGAAGAAGCACTTAGGATGAAGTACAGAGCTCAGAAGTCGTCGTACACTCAGAATCCACTTTCTACAATGCCACACCACAAGCCAAGACGTCTGGAGCACCTCTTCAGACTGCATTTGTCTAGCTCATCAGGTCCTTCACAAGCTTCTCCTTCAGGTTCAGAAAAACAGGGTGCTCTTATACCCAGTACATTGGAACTGAAGCAAATGCTACTAGACTAAAGACTGAGAATCTCGGTAATGTGTCTGTGGAAGTAGCTCGAGAGCACATGGATCTTTTGGCAGCAGTGGTTCAGTCTTATGATGGACTGGTTGCTGGGAAGATTGGAAACTGCCATCTGGCAGATGAGGACTACGAGCAGGTGGATGAATTGGAGCTGGAAAGAATGGATATTATGTGGGCCTTAGCTAGTGCTGTCGGAGGGGCGAAGAAGTTTGTGAAAAAGACTGGACAAAATTGGTTGCTACTAAGGATACCACATTTGGCTTTGACAAAAGTAAAGTGACCTATTTCAACTGTGGAGAAAAGGGGCAATTCAAGAGTGAATGTGTGAAGCCAAAGAAGACTGGGAACGGGAACCCATTCTCATCCTTCACTCGTTAAGACAAGCAAGCCAGCAGCTCTACTTCATCAAGCAAGGATCCAAAAGCCTTGACTGCTCATGATGATGAAGGACAGGACTGGAGCTTTCGGTTTGTCTGTCCAAGGGAATCAAATATTGCAAGTGTAGAAGATTTGAATGATGATTCCGCGAGTGAGGGAGATAGCAATGTCAAATATTGAAGAGGCAACGGCAAAGAAAGAATCACCAAAACGAGAGACAGTCCATGCTGCGATGATGGCTAACTCTACTGAATCTCCTCAGGTAAGTACAACTAACAAATTGTTTCAAAAACATGCTTGTTCTGATTGTGATACTTTTAGAGATAGCATAGATGAGAAATTTGCTAGGTTATTAGATCATAATGATAACTTAGTGAAAGAATTGCAACTATGCACTGAGGCTAATAGAGTTTTAAAACAAAATGAGCATAGTTACAAAGAAAAGACAGACCTTTTGACTAAACAGCTTAGGGAAACTAAAGTAGTTGCATTTAACCAAGCTAATGATATTAGGTACTATTAACACCCTAGAAGACACTAAGAACAAAAGGCAGTTTTAGAAGTAGAAGTAAACTCATTAAAGCAAAAACTGCATAGCTGGACAAGTTCATCACATTTGTCCAGCACTTAGTAAAGAAAAACAAGCGGGGGGGGGGGGGGGGGGGTTTGGGTTATAAAGTGGTTCCACCACCACCTGAGACCTTGATGAACACGAAGAGTAGACCAATAAATAACAACCCCATCAAGGATCATGTGGTATCTACCCCTCTTGTAGTGATCCAGATACCTCATGTTCATCAATTGAATCTGAACAACAAACAGAAGGAGGCCACTTCAAAGGAAAAGAGTAAAATGCGTTGCGTTAATTTGGAAAAAGAATTTGAAAAGGTTGATATAAAGTCCGGTCAAACAAAGTCAAATCTGAATCTAAAAGAATGGCTAATGCTAATCTTTCACAAGCTTCATGTCAAAAACAGTTAACCAAAAGGAAAAAGATGTTATAAATGTTAAGACAACTAATTTTGTTCAACAGAAGAAAACATCAAAAGACACAAAGTTAAAACCAAACTAAGTGATGTTACTAGGGTGTCACACACATCTCCACAAAGAAAGTTATCATAAGTTGATAGCAGGTCGTGCTACAACTGTGGAGAGTGTGGGACATTGCTTCCATTCTCTTACTACCAGACACCTAGGAAGAAGATTGAATTTCAGAATTCAAAACCTAGGTCTTATAAGAGGAGTTCTTTAACTCCACCTAGAAGAACTAGCGAACCTAATGTTCAATCCGTCAGCCAGTCGAATGTTTATCACAAACAGGCATTGCACAAATCTGGATTATGGAAAGAAAAGTCATCCTCTGTGTCTGGTAATGATGACAAGAAGGAACCTGAGCTACCCTCACTCTCTAAGGGTCAATGGGTGGAATTCATGATGTGTGATGCCTCTGGGAACCCAAGCCAGTAAAGGCTTGGGTTCCTAACCTAAACTATCGTTTACTTGGTATGTGCAGGGTGTTCACTACAGTGCTGAAACCAAACCGTGGATTGTAGACAGCGGAGCATCCAGGCACATGACAGGAAACAGGGATCTTTTATCAAATGTAAAGCAAATAAAAGGAGGGCATGTTTTGTTTGCGGGAAACAAGGAGGCTATATCACAGCTCAGGGAGAAATTGGAAATCAGAAAGTTAAGTTTGATAGGGTGAACTATGTCCAGCAACTTCAAAACAACTTACTTTCTGTTTCACAAATCTGTGATAAAGGTTTTAAAGTCATATTCGACAACAAGAAGTGTTACGTCCTAAAGAAAGATTACGTGATTCCGAAGGACAAGTGCTGATGACACTTCAAGATATAAAGACCTTTATGTTTTGGATCTCTCAACAGCTTCTACAATGGATCATGAAGTTAAGTGCTTTCTCTCAAAAGCCACTGAGAAGGACTCCATCTCCTGGCATAGGAGAATGGGTCACATCAATCAACGGAAGATGAATCACTTGATCCAGAAGGTTTTTGTGAGAGGAGTTAATGTCAAGAATTTCCAACTTCCTCATTTTTGCATAGCTTGCAAGAAAGGCAAACAAACGAAGAGGTCTCATAAGGAAAAGAAAGTTCATTCAATAGAACTTCCTCTTGACCTTCTTCACATGGATCTGTTTGGCCCAGTCAGTACAAAGAGCATTGCAGGCGACTTGTACTGTTTTGTGGTTACTGATGACTACTCAAGATTCTTGGGTAATGTTTCTAAAGTCCAAATCAGAAACATTTGAGTCATTCAAGGAGTTAGTGACCACACTGGAATCTTTCTACAAGCTAAAGGTGAGACAAGTACACTCAGACAACGGAACTGAATTCAAGAATCAGTGGATGGCGAATTATTACAAGGAGAAGGGAATGGTGCATCAATTCACTTCTGCATACACGCCTCAGATGAATGGTGTTGCTGAGAGAAAGAACAGAAGCTTGATAGAAACAGCACGGACAATGCTAGCAGACTCAAAACTGCCTATCCAATTCTGGAATGAGGCAGTGGCTAATGTGTGTTATACACTGAATCGAGTTCTGATAGTCAAGCGCCATGGAAAGACATGTTACGAGATACTACAACGACGTAAACCGAATCTAGGAGTATCTCGAACCATTTGGCGCGCCGTGTACACTCCTAAAGAAGACTCGAGAAGGTAAATTCAGCGAGAAGGCTGATGAAGGAATCTTCCTAGGATACAACATACCGAACAAGAGAGTTTACAACAACTCAACAGGTCTAGTAGAAGTGTGGTGTAATGTTGATGTTCAGAGATATACCACACCACCTACTGGCAAAGGACCTGCCTACTTTTTGACTATGATGGATCTTTAAGTCCTTCAACATCCCTATCTCTCCTTCTGATGATGAGTTGGCTACTCGGATGATGGATGATATCTTGAATACACCAACTCTTGATTCAAGATCATCGACTTCACAGGGAGAATCATCTACTCAGTCAGGGGAAGTAGTCGACGACAGTGACTCCTCTGAAGATGAGGCTGAAAAAGATGACCAGAACAGTCAGGAGCAACATGTTTCAGTTCCTGAAAGTCCACAAGCATCTAACGGTGATGCACCTTCGACTTCGGAACCTCAAACTCCTTCTACCTCAGATGCAGAACCAAATGTTCATAATCTTGGCTCTGAGGTAGCTGTTCCTACTACTCCAGGATCACGTCTAAACGTCTATCATCCCTTGGCAAATGTCATTGGGGATGTCAGATCAGGAGTACAAACTTGAAATCAACTGTACTCAGCTGATTATGCCTCTGTTATGGAAAAGGGTTACATTCATGATGGTGCTTATCGGTCTTTTGTCTCACAGTTTGAGCCAAAATACGTAAGTGATGCATTAAACGATGAGGCATGGGTGAGTGCCATGCAAGAAGAACTTCTTCAATTCAAGAAGTTAGGAGTATGGACTCCGGTAGATAGACTTAAAGGTGCTAAAGTCATTGACACCAAATGGGTCTTGAAATGCAAGAAGGATGACCAAGGGGTCATTATCAGGAACAAGGCTCGACTGGTTGTTCAGGGATTTCGCCAAGTCGAGGGGATTGAATACAATGAAGTGTTTGCACCAGTGGCAAGGATGGAAGCCATCCGTATCTTCCTTGCCTACGCATCGTATATGAATATTAAAGTCTATCAATTAGATGTGAAGAGTGCATTCCTTCATGGGGAAATTCGAGAGACAGTGTATGTCAGTCAACCTGAGGGATTTGAAGATCCTTATCATCGGGACAGAGTTTACAAACTGGACAAGGCCTTATACGGCTTCATCAAGCTCCTAGGGCCTGGTATGAGAAACTCTCAACTCATCTTGTGAAACACGGCTTTCGCAGGGGAGTTATTGACTGCACACTGTTCATCAAAGAAAAAGATGGAGACCTACTGCTAGTACAAATCTATGTCGATGACATGATCTTTGGTTCAAAGAGCGAAGAATTATGCAAAGAGTTTGAAGCAGTTATGAAGAAAGAGTTTGAAATGAGTGCTATGGGGGAGATGAAATTCTTTCTCGGGTTACAGGTGGATCAGACACCAAATGGGATCCTTCTACATTAGACCAAGTATGTGGGAGACATTCTCAGTCGGTTTGACATGGAGCATGCTTTTGTAGCTGGGACTCCACTTGCTACAAATCATGATATAGCACCTGATGCAAATGGAGATCTGGTAGATGCCACGATGTACCGAGGAATGATTGGATCCCTCATGTATCACACTGCCTCAAGACCTGATATCATGTATGCTACATGTTTATGTTCTAGATATCAGGCTAAGCCTAAGCTTAACCATCTGATCAGGGTCAAAAGGATATTTCGTTATTTGAAGGGTACACCCACACTTGGGTTGTGGTATCCTCATGATGATGACTTTAAGCTCATGGCGTATAGTGACTCGGATTACGGGGGCTGTAAGATGAACTACAAGTCTACATTAGCAGGGTCTCAATTCTTTGGGAGGAGATTAGTTACCTGGCAGTGTAAGAAGTAGACCTCGGTTGCATTGTCAACCTGTGAAGCCGAATACGTTGCTGCTGCAAGTTACTATTCAGAAATCATCTGGATTCAACAGCAAATGCGAGATTACGGTTTAAAGTTTTCTTCTACTCCTATCTTTGTTGATAACTCTGTTGCAATTGTAGTAACTAAAAATCCGGTACAACATCCAAAGACCAAACACATCGGTATTAAATACCATTTCATAAGAGACTGTTTTGAAAAGAACTTAATAGATGTGGTAAAAATTAATACTGATTTTCAATGCGCTGACCTCTATACAAAATCCTTTGATAAACCACGTTTTTTATATTTGTTAGAGGTCAACGGCGTAAAAAGGAAAAATGATGTTATTCCTGATGATGATCATGTGTAGTCTGATGCATTGTAGTTACATTTTTTTCATTTTTCCTTATTGATTTTATTCTGTTTATATTAAATTCATGTTATTTAGCTGTCTGTTAAAATCCTAAAATAATTCAATCCAGTATGATTTAGAATTTTGGGGGAGAGTAGGTCAGCTAGTAACATTAAAAAAATATATATGAGGGAGAAGGAGTAGACAGCTGATATAGGTAGATCGTATATGTGATACCGATTCAAACCTTTTGACAATGATAGTACACAGGAACAAATGAAAAGGGACTTTAAAATTAATTTAGAAAAGATGCAAAATTAAGTATAAGTTGTGTAGTCTAAGCCATATAAAAGGGAAGATGATAGAAAAACTGGTAACTACTAAGGTAACACAAAGAAAGTAGACCTAGAGGTTGCTAGACCACAAATGATATGTCAGTAGATTCAACACAATGGATGAGTAGACCTGATTGGTGATTTTAAGATCAAACTAAGCTGTTCAACTGACTGTGGGCTGCCATCTTATCACTGGTTAACACAATCAACAATATTCTAATAAGGGGTAATGAGCATGTAAACACCACAAATGTGTGCGGATGACCAAAATTAGAGCAAAGCACGGAAAAATGAAAGACAAATGCAATCAAGGTAATGACATATGTTGTTGTGCATTCTGTACAAAAGAAAATTTAGGCTTTAACAAGAAGATAGGTTGTGTGCCTCTCTGCTATGCGATGGCACTGACCTGAAGATAAGCATAACCTAGATATTCTAGACATCATTGTTGTTTGCCACCTCTTTGATGTGCGTGGCACTGACCTGAGGATTGGCTTCTCTGTGAAAGCTCTAAGAATAGTCTCTTCTTGTAAAAATACCCGTAGACCGCTAAAAAGCTCCTGAGGAATGTGATTACCATATAAGTGTGGGATCCACAAATGTTAGTTGACATAATTAAACCAAAACTATCACCAGTTTGTGTCTAAAGTCTGTGTATGAATTTAAGAGGACAATATATTGAGAATCATTGTGGCTGCAATTCTTGAAAGTTCAAATCAATATGGGAATCTAATAGTACCAGTGTGATTCCTAAAATTGCTACAGACTCTGGATGAAAACCAAGAAGTGAGCATCAAAAGGTTTCGATAACTAGTCCTAAATGATTTGACTTGCCTGTATGATTCCAAAATGAATTGGTCCAGGTGTGGTCAAACTTAATTGAAGCTGCCTATTCTGGAACCAAATCCTGTAGATGTCTATCTTAGGATTTATCTCTCACAAAAGTCAAAAACAAGTGTTTATTGTTGTATTTAGTTTAAGTTTCTAGTTAGTTAGTCATTTTAGTTAGTTGTTTGTTGGGCTATATCATGAAAATCAGTATGGGATTCACTCACCTAAAAGGATCATGTCTGAGATGATCAAATGATTAAAATGTTTATACTATAGTTTGAAAAAGGTTTAAATGTAAAATGGTAAGAAATGCATAAAATTCATAAGTATGACCCATTCGCACGAACGAACCTTTAGTATGGACTTATCATACGAATGGGAGCCATTCGTACGAATGGACCATTCAATCGAATGGCCCATACGATTGACCTAGTCGGATGTTTAAGAGTGAACGAATGGGTAAGTCACATGACTGAACTCCAGTCGGACGAATGAATGAGACGACTGAATGGGGCGACTGAATCAATCGCACGACTGAGGCACATTCGCCCGAATGAAACGTGCGTATGAGCCCAGTCGTACGATTAAATTTAGGATTAGTATAAATAGAGAGTGAGTCGGTCGCAGAGACTCACCACTGTCAAATTACCCTAAATCTCACGACTAACGCCACGCTGCCCAAATTTCGTTTGATCACTATAAACCCTCAATTCTCACATACTGACCATTTGCATTGACTCTATAGGTAATTGCGGTGCAGAAACATTATCAAATCATTCAATTTGACTCTAAATCTGGACAATCGGATTCGTTAGAAAAACCGTGTCTTGTGTGGCAAAATAACCTAACTAAACGACGTAAACAAATGAAATTAAAGGTTTTAGGTGTTAAACGAATGAATTACGAGTCTAAGGAACCAGAACACGAAGCTTAAAACTCAAAATTGGTGAAAAATTAAATTTGAATTGAGCGGACAGAAAGACATGCGAATGGACAGGTTGATGAGCTTCCGTTGCACGGCTGAAGAGTGCGAATAGCGTAACCGCATGACTGAACTATGTGTATGAGTTCAGACACACGACTGGTGTATCCGGATGAGGCTACATACGCATGAGTCTAGTCGCACAGTCAATAGTACGTATGGAGTCATTCGCATGACTGAATCCCAGTCGCACAGCCTCCTTCGCATGACAGAAAAGAATTGTGTTCAAGTCTGAGTGTTTCATGACATTCTTAACCAATGGGTACTAATCTTTACTTTCCTTGTGTAACAGACGACCAGTCGTTGGACTATGAGTACGAAGCACAATATTTGTGCTCATCTGGATCTCCCATCCAGAAATGCTTCAGACTTCTCGGCCATTATAACCTTCCTCAGGAGATCGAGGATTGCACACGCTATATCGGCTCCATGTACACCTTATCGGTCTATTAAGAAGGCCTTCTGGGAGGGTGCGGTTGTTGATTGATCCTCTGAGCCTCACTGTATCAGAGGTACTATCTTTGGAGAGGCTATAGCTATCACAGAGGAGGATCTAAGGACCATGTTACAGTTGGGGGACGATGCTGACTGTCCCACTAAATTACACCCCCGTACTGTCAGAGGATGTTTTCTTCGAGCCAAGTTGCTGAGGACATCAATGATGGGGTGCTCAACAAGTGCAACCTCTTTCCCCAGCTCAAGTACCTTGCTCACGTATTGCTGAAATGCATAGCATCCAGAAAGGGAGGCTTTGATGAGTTGTCTGACCAGATCCAGAATGCTTTTGTTGCATTGGTGCTGAACCATCTATTCAGCTTCTCCAGGATGATCTTCACCTACTTGGTGGAGAACATTGAGGGGAAGGAAAGGAGGGCTTCTACATGTACCCCCGATTTATGCAAATGATCATAGACCAGAAGCTCCCCTCCCTGCCAAAGGAGAAGGATGGTGCTGTAGTGCTTGAGGTGATGGATGATACCACCTTGGGCCGGATGAAGGTATACAGGGGTGAGCAGGTGAAACCCCCTGTCAGGAGATTGTTTGGGCATTTGGCCCGTGAAAACTATGTGCTGCCAGCTAGGCGGAAGTGGCGCCACGACGACAGTGATTCTGATGTAGAGCAGATTCCTCTACCCGCTGATGACTCTGATGATGATGACGGTGGGGATGCTGGAGATGACATGGCCATTCCACCGAGGGGCGCAACTACAGACATTATACCTCCAGTATCTGCCCCCATGGGAGACATAGCTGAGTCAGCCGGGTCCACCAGGACTTTATACCTGGTGAGGAGGAAGAAGAGTCAGACGAGGAGCCATTGACTAGGACTGTGGAAGCAAGGTTGTTCCACAGAGTATGGACTCCGGGCGGTTGGTGAAGGACCCAGGGATTTGGGAGAGACGACTGCAGATCCCAACTATGATCCTAAGTCTACTAGCCGTGTTCTAGGGGGAGCATCCACCTCGACTGGATCGAGGAAGAAACGGATAGCTCAGCCCCACGGCCAGAAGAAGAAGAGGAGAGGACTGACCTTCCTCTCCACCACAGCCACTACATCTACCATCGCCACTACCCCTTCTACAGCCACACCATCCACCACCACAGCCACCACAATAACCACCACCACACCTCCCACCACTAAACATATGCCAACCACCACCATATCATTCACTCCTACATCACCTCCACTATCTCACAGACCCAACCCCATTTTCACCACAGCCACCACCACCATTACTAGCCACCAAGCAGGACCCTCATCTCATCCCACACATGTATATGGATCTCATCTACCTCAATTTGGGGTAGAGGACTAGCTTTCAGAGCTAAACCATATGGTGATGCGACTGTTAGCTGCTGATGAAGAGAAGACTGCGTAGATCCGACAGCTTGCAGATCTCACAGCTGCGCAGTCACACTAGATCTCGGAGCAGGCTCGGCTGATCGAGGAGCAGGCCCAACAAATGGCTGCTCAGAGCCACGAGATCGCCCAACTCCAAGAGCATAGAGTCACTTCTGCTAAGAAGATTGAGGAGTTAGAGAATGCTAAGAAGACCATCATACTCAAACTTAAGAGATCTAAAGATGTGCCTCTGAAGATTAAAGAGGGAGATGGTGATGATGGTGATGATGGTGATGATGAGATGAAGATGATGATGATGAGACTAAGGATGATAAGGGGATTGAGGACGAGAGGACAGAGGAGAGGAATGTGGATGATGACGAAGAAGGAGGCGATGCAGCTGCATCTACCTCTGCTCAAGGTCAAGAAAGGAGGTCTAAGAAGAATCAAGACCACAAGCTTCCTCCTCTGCTCCACCAAGTGATGACCCAGTAATCCAAGACAAAAGTAATAATTAGATGTCTATGTATTTGATTACTTTTGTATTTGAATCATGTATTTAAACTTATGTATTTAATGGTTATGTTAAGATTAATGCTTTTCTGTTTTGATTATTAGCTAATGGTTGATGTACTACATGTTTATATCAAACAGATCCAAACTATCAGAGGGATGAGTTCGATGTTGCTCCCCTTCAGCTGATCAAGACTCATCTAACTATGATTCTTGATCTGCAAGGGATCGTTAGAAGGTCGGTGAGTTATACCCCTGAAGAAGGGGAAATAATTCACGATCTATCAAATGAGCAACTAGCTGATATCTTCAAGCTAAATCCCGATGAGATTGTAAAGGATGCTCCAACGTGCGACTCGACAAGTGACGAAGAGCTCAAAGACGTTGATGAAATAGAGATAGAAGATGTCACTGCAGAGCAATACCCTCAGTATGCTGACAATAAGGGAAATATGGTCCCCAATCTGGGTGAATCCCTTGTCAGTGATATGTTTGAGGTGTTAGACAAAATGGAGCAGGAGTCTGAGAAGACAGAAGAAACGGCCCAAGCCTCAAATGATGATGTTGATATCCGAAAGGCTGAGTGGGCTGCATGTTTTGAAGAAGTTAGAGCCCAATGAGCTGCACCTAAACATGACGCCTACACCAAACTCTACAGAGTCAAGAAACATCATAAGGTGTCAGGCAGGATTATAGCATGGGCATATTTTATGAACTTAACGTTTATGCAGTTAAGAGGGAGAAGGGCATATAGTATTTTAGATTTCCACATGATCTAAAGACTCTACCAGGTTTTGAGCTAAACCAGCTGGCCAAACTATAGCTGTTGTATGCTGACACGAGAAAGATGTCAGGCTGGTTTGAGGCTGCCCTAAGAAAGGAGTACACACCAGGTGGGTTAACTTCAGACCCCAACAGCCTACAAGATACATCAGAAGATCTAAAGTTGATACCATTACTAGAAAGCCAAAGATAGTGTTAAAGTGGAGTCCTCCGCGCATGATGTCAAGAATCCCACTCAGGGAAATGCTACAGGACTTCACTCCACACTTTAAGTGGTGGTACTACGATAGGAGGACAGGAGAAGCGGTCATAGTCCTAAACAAAGAGGGCCAAATAGATACCATCAGGGTATTTGACCTAATGTGGCTCACCAACTTGTCAGCAATTGATGTCTATATACTGTACAAGTGGCCACTGTTCTATGATACGCAGGACATAGTATAAGCCCTCCAGTTCCAAAATGTTATATGACTCTGTTTTGCATTTGAGATTCATGCAGGAGTTACAAAAGAGGATAAGTACAAGAAGTTTAAGGAGGTAATGAAGACAACAAGACATTAGAGTGATCTAGGTCCAAGGGGGAGTTTGTTGGTACATATATGTCCCTAGATCATGTTATGAATGTAATAGATCTTATTTGTCTAATTCTGATGTAATGGTTCGAATGATTAATGAAATGATATTGATTGTCTGGTATTTATAACATTTAATATTTCATTAATGAGTCGATGTTGAATTGGTTAATTAGGTTTGTAACTGTTTCAAGTGTCATGCATAATGTTATAATGTTAAATACACTCAAACTTGGTGAAGTGAAGTTCTCATGCGTCTGACTAGACCATGCGTCCCAACAGTGACCATGCGTCCGAATGGCCATGCGAATAAGTGTCCATGTGCCTAAATAGTCCATCCGCATGAATAACTTCGTACAAATGACTCAGTCGCACGAGTGAACACTCAGTCGTGCGGATGAATCAACCGTATGGTTCAATTGCACGACTGAATCAAACTAATGGTTCAGTCGCACGAATGAACAATACTAACCTATAAATACTACCCAATTCGTGGAAAAATGAGAGAATTGATTCTATTTTCGATTCCAGACGTACCCTAGCCGTCCAAAAACCTCGAAGTTGATACTCCAAGTTCATAGAACGCTGTAGATCGATTCTTAATCGATTCTAAATGTTTGATTCAATACTTTATTGATTCTACATGCGTTCTCACTAATTGGATCGCCAATCAAATAGGATTCCGCACTATTTGGTTTGGTTTACCGTTAATCATTAGGTATTTTGTTCAAATACCAGGTCCTGACAACAACACCCTTCCATGATGAAACCTTAAGAAGAACCGTCTCCCCAACATGGAACTCCAATGGATTACGTCAGTAATCGGCATAGCTCTTTTTTCGACTTCATGCCACTTCAAGGTTCTTGCGACTTATAGAGACTTTATTAGTCATTTCTTGTATGAGTTCAGGACCAATGATGAAGTTTTCACCAATGTCGGTCCAGTAGATCGGTGAATGACATTTACGACCATAAAGTGCTTCAAATGGTGCCATATTGATACACGAGTGATAAATACTATTATACGAAAATTCCGCGAGTGGTAGATGCATATCCCAATCACCACCAAAGTCAAGGACACAAAGGCGTAGCAAATCCTCCAAGGTTTGGATGGTTCGCTCGGTTTGACCATCAGTTTGGGGATGGTAAGCCGTGCTTAGATCCAATTGAGTACCCAAGAGTTCTTGCATAGACGACCAAAAGTATGAAGTGAAACGAGCATCTCGGTCGGATATGATATGCAGCGGTACCACATGACAACTTACAATTTCATCAACGTATATACGAGCCAACCTTGACGTCTTATAAGTATAAAGCATGGGTATAAAACGTACGCATTTGGTCAATCGGTCAACGATCACCCATATGCTATCATGTCCACGAGAGGTTCGGGGTAACTTGGTTATGAAGTCCATGGATATGTGTTCCCACTTCCATATAGGAATCTCGAGTTGCTCAAGTAATCCACTTGGACATTGATGTTCGACTTTAACCTTCGTACACGTGAGGAACTTTGCTACATAAGTCGCTATGTATTTCTTCATTCTAGGTCACCAATATTGACCACGTAGGTCCAAGCACATCTTATCGGAGCCAGGATGAATAGAATAGCGAGTTTGATGAGCTTTGTTCATGATAAAGGTACGAAGATTAGCATGATTTGGAACACAAATCCAATTCGCGAAATACATCAACCCGTTGGGTTTCGTCTCCAATTGAGTTACAAGGTTATGCTCCACTTCATCTTTCATTCTTCCTTCTTGTTGAACCACTTGTTGAGCCTCTAGGATACTAGACTCGATGTCACTATCTATTCTCAAGTTTTGTAGCAGTATGGTAGTCTCGTTGACATCTAGTCGGATCTCAGTATCGAACTCTCCCAAAGTATCAAACCATTGTCGTCAATCGCGAATTTCTTGGAATGAGACCATCTTGTTATGAATCTTTTGGCTTAGTGCATCAGCTAGAACATTTGCTTTACCAAGATGGTAACGAATGTCACAATCGTAATCACTAATCAACTCCACCCAACGACGTTGTGTGATATTGAGATCTTTTTGATTAAAAACGTGTTGAAGACTTTTATGATCGGTGTAGGCTATGCATTGTGTACTATATAGGCAGTCTCTCCAAATCATCAAACAGAAAACACAGCACCAAGCTCGAGATCGTGTGTTGTGTAATTCACCTCATGGACGTTCAATTGCCTCGTTGCATAAGCTATGAACTTTCCACGTTGCATGAGAACTTAACCAAGGCTCTGTTTAGATGCATCACAATACACGGTGAAATCATCGTTTCCATCAGGTAGGGTCAAGATAAGAGCATTGTACAACTTGTGTTTTAACGCTTCAAAAGCTTCTTCTTGCTCGGACCCCCACTCGAACGGTTTCTTATTTTGTGTTAAAGAAGTGAGCGGCTTCACGATTCTCGAAAAGTTGGCAATGAATCGCCAGTAATACCCAACAATACCAAGGAATGAATGAACTTTGGTTGGAGTTGTGGGAACACACCAATTCTTCACCACTTCCACCTTTGCAGGGTCAACGTGAATTCCTTGGCTATTCACCACGTGTCCTAGAAATTGAACTTCCTCAAGCCAGAATTCACACTTTGAGAACTTCGCATAAAATTGCTCTTTCTTCAACAACTCAAGAAGTAGTCACAAATGCAGTTCATGATCAGTGTTGGACTTGGAATAGATAAGTATGTCATCAATGAAAATGATCACAAACTTGTTCAGATTAGGCTTGCATACTCGATTCATGAGATCCATGAAAACATGAGGAGCATTTGTTAAACCAATAGGCATAACCATGAACTCATAGTGGCCATAACGAGTACGGAACACGGTCTTTGGGATATCATCGTCATGGACTCGTAGTTGATGATATCTAGAACATAGATCAATCTTCAAGAATATAGCAGTTCCTTGAAGTTGTTCAAACAAGTCAATGATACAAGGAAGAGGGTAATGATTCTTGATCGTAATCTTGTTAAGTTCACGATAGTTGATGCACATACGAAATGATCCGTGCTTCTTCTTTACGAATAGAACAAGTGCACCCGAAGGCGAAGAGCTAGGACGAATGAAGCCCTTCTCAGATATTTCTTGAAGTTGACTAGAGAGTTCTTGCATTTCCGATGGTGACTTAGCCACGGGGTTTGCTCCCGGAATGAAATCAATTTTAAACTCGACATCACGCATGGGAGGTAAGCCACTAAGGTTATCGGGAAATACTTTAGGAAACTCTCGCACAATAGGAATATGTTTCAGTTCCTTACCCTAGGCATACGTATTATCTACATACGCCGTGAAAGCTACATAGTTCAAACTTAAGAACTTTCGGCCTTGATACAAGACATAAGTTTGAGTCCTTGGGATGATTTCTCCCCAAACACTTTCAAAGTATCACCCGCGGGTAAAGGAATTCGAATGCACTTCTCGAAGCATAGAATTTCCGCGCGTTGCTTGGCTAACCAATCCGTGCCAATAATAACATCAAAGCTTCCCAATTGCATAGGAATAAGGTCGATGAAGAACTCGTGTTTGTTAAGGCTCAAGGTGCAACCACGTATTACGATGTTAACGACGATCGATTTTCCATTGGCGACTTCGACTGTAAAGGATCTTTCCAGATTAACACGTGGCTTAGAAGGCATAGGCTCAAAACTCCAAAGACATGTGAATGAGGATAACAAAGGATAGTAATTTAAACAAGAATAAGCTAAGAGTTGTAAGGCATGCGGAATGGTTCCATTTGGTAACACATTACCATTTGGAAACGTTGACACGTCAAGGTAAATTAATCTATTTGCCTTAGGAATTTGTGTATGTTGACCATAGTTTATCACTCATCCCAGAAATCCCCAGGTATGCATAACTAGTCCCATAGGATTTATGCGAAATGCTTTCTTTAGCCCGAAGGCCTTTTGCCAGGAAAACCAGAATACAAGTGTCTATGAGCCACATAAATTCTTAGGTTCATGAAATCAAAACCATGATGAGATTTTCATAGATTAGACATGTCATCGAGAATAAGTTTAGGAAAAAGTTTCATTCGTTGGGGAGACTTGAAGAAATCAAGAATAAGTCTAGGGGAGACAAACAACAAAGTTTAAGCATTCATAAGGCAATCCTATGCTAAGGAATCAAGTTGCACATAAGAATGACATAGCATTATGTTGCATGCAAACAATGTATTTTTACAAGAATATAAATATTATTCTATGAGGTTCATGCATAAACTATATTCTAGGCCACCATTTCTAATAACCTAAATTCCTATAGTTATGGGCTCTGATACCAATCTATCACCACCCAACCCTTGATGGCAGAATCGTCTAGATGTGAGGGTTAAGATTGTTCACAGCCACATAATGCTAAAGTTTAATGTAAATATTAAAATTATAAGTTTCAAAAGAAAATACAAACATACGTCTCAAACATGAAATAGTTCCTAAACTATACAAAGCATAACATAGTCATTTTATTCATTTAACTAGGTCAAAATCCTAGTTTATTGAAAGCTTCAAATGATGACTTCAAAATTAGGCGTTTCCTGAAATATGTTAAAAATAAAAGGCCAATAATAAAGTTGTTGAGTTTCCAAGGGTTTTACATACATAATATATCAAAGATTACAAGTAGCAATTCATGTCATAGGTTATGAGTTAGCAAGTTTATAGCACACATATAGTTACAACCAAACCTCGACTTGATTACAAGTTTATAAGATTGGCTAAGTGTACTAGGTTCCCATGATGAACAGGCCATACGTCATCAGGAGCCGACAATACATCGGCTATAGCACCTAATAGGCTTGTCAGGCGCAAAGATCTAAGACGTCGCCAAGCTAGCAATAATTAATGATTGTAAACAAAAATACGTATCTCATATAAGATTTACAACAACATAATAACCATGACAAATAAAAATTATGAATTGCATGTGCCATATAAGTTTTTAAAAAATTACAAGTTTACATTGATAAGATAACATGTTTCACCCCAAAATAATGTGCAATAATATAAGAAGGGGCAATGAAACTCACATGACAAGTAAGTATATAATGGCTATTGATAAGTACAATGTATGTCGTTCCAAGATAAATCGTCACAAGGCACCTAAATATATAGATATTACAAGATTTAGGTTAATAATAAGGTTAATGATTTAATGTGAACTAGGGTATTAGAATTTGGGGGTTTTTATAAATAAAATTAGTGAACTCTTATTTATATTTTTTTTTCAATAAAAGAAGTACCATTTATAAAATTTTAGAGGAATTATATCCTTTGTAAATAACTTGTGTTTTTAATTATAAAATATGTTTGAATACTATAATTATCATGATTAATCTCTAATCAAAGAATTATAAGATCCAATAATAATTTAGTAATTTAAATTATTATATAAATTTATATTTTTTTTATAAATATATTTAGTTATATCATTTGTAAATAAATTTTATAATGAAATGTTAAAATGTTTTACAAGAATAAATTTACTAAAGATATTTAGATGATTTTAAAAATATTAAAAGTTTGTAAAAATCATTTTTATATTTATTAAAATTTTTGTAAAAATAAATAAAGGCAAAAGGATTCAAAATAATTACTTGAGGGTGCCCGGGTTCGAACCGGGACCTCAATATAAAGTTGCACACACTCTACCAGTGAACCAAGCTCTCAGCCGCATTAGAACTTGGCTTTTAAACCTTAAAACATAACACATTCAAATCCCCCAAATTTGCATAAACCCTATTTCCAAACCGAATCCAATTGAAACATGGAACGATAAAGATCACTATAATAGACATGGGGCTTTCGCTTCCCATGCATAATCGAATGTGTAAGCATGATCCATCACTTGGTAGATGTTTGCAATCGATGTTATAGATTGAAGAACAAGTGTGACCAAGGTTGAATTCGATTTGCGTGCAAACAATGAAGGAAACCAAATTAAACCCGTGGGGTGCTTCGTGTGACGTTCTTGATCAAAAGCCCTCAATCAATTTCCGTTTATGAAGCTTGGAAGATAGGTTTTGTTCGAATTGTAGCTTCGGTACGAAAGGGGAATCGGGGGTGTAAACTTTGTGTGTTTCAGATGCAATTAAGGGCTATAAACGATTAAGTGTAATTAGTTGATTGTTTAGGTTCATTTAATTTGAGTATTATTAAGGTTTAATGGTCGAATGCTTTTTATTTGATGATCAACGGTTATCAAGTCCAAACGACACTCAATACCAGCCTTAAACTCAAATTAAAGCGTGTTTAAGGTTCAATACTTCCTCACGAAACGATTAGAAACGGTTTAGGCAATCAAATCAAGTGCTTTTTTGCGATTTATAAACTCCCTAGAAGAACTTAGGGAAACTGAAGTTGTAGCTTTTAACCAAGCTAATGACATTAAGTTCAATCTAAACTCCCTAGAAGAAAGAAAGAAACAAAAAGCAGTTTTGGAAGTACAAGTAAATTCATTAAAACAAATACTGCATAGTTGGACTAGTTCCTATCACATAGTTTAGCACTTAGTGAGAGAATGCACTTAGTGAGAGAATGTAACAACGGGGAGCGTTTGGTTTATAAAGTGGTTCCACCACCACATGAGACCTTGTTGAATGCCAAAAGCAAACCAATAAATAACAACCCAATCAAGGATCATGTGTTGTCCACTCCTCTTGTAAGTGATCCAGATTCCACATGTAAACCAATTGCATCTGGCACTAAACATAAGGAGGTGACTTCTAACTCAAAAGGTAAAATGCCTATGGTAAATCTGGATGAACAATTTGAAAAGGTTAATATAAAGTCAGGTTCAACCATGTCTAAGTCTGAACCTAAAAAGACCATACATGTTAACCAAACACGTGCAACATGTCCAAGTCCAGGTAAACAAAAAGGTAAAGATGTTAACAAGGTTCAAACAATTAATTTTGTTAAACAAGTTAAAACATCAAAACAAGAAGTGTGAAAACCCAGATTAAATAAAGTCACACTTGTGTCACACACTTCTCCATAGAAACAGGTACTCCATCATGTCGAAAGTAGATCATGCTACAACTGTGGAAAGAATGGACACATCACATCTACTTGTCCTTATTATCAGACTCCAAGGTAGACAATTGAACTTTATGACACTAAACCTAGCTCTTTAAAAAGGAGATACATGACTCCACCAAAAAGGGTCAATGAACCTAAAGTTCAACCCATTAGCAAGTCGTCTATTTACCACAAACAGGCCTTACACAAAGCTGGCTTATTGTAAGGCTCCGATCCCGGGACGCTCACAGTTGGACAATCATCACACATAAAACAAAAAATATACATTTACATCTATGAAAAAAAACATCGCAACGGAATAATTTAAAACCATTTCATATATTAAGGACAACTTTAGCAAAATAATACAATATAGTTAACTGTTACAAAATATCATGATTTGCATTACATCACAAAAACATCATTGTTATACAAATGGATGCCATCCCAAAAATGCCAAGTAGCTGCCCCGTGCCATCCTCAGCAACAATCACCTGCGAACCGGAAAATGCATAAAAGTCAGCGTTGCTGAGTGAGTTCCAGTTTTATAATAAAACATACTTTTCTTTCGTTAAAAACATTCATTACTATTGCATGTGATCATACATCATACGTACATACAGATAATATCATTATTATCTTCGTTATTCTTTCGTTCATACTTCCATTCATTCATCATTTCATTCTTTACTTTCGTCATCACCATGAACTTTACCCTTCATGCTCATGGTACTGTGCCTAAGCCTATAAAAGACCTTCATCGGTGGTGCCCCGCACCAAGTGGTCACAGTACCTAAGGTAAAGTTTAGGTATACCATTGTCATATGCTATGCCCTTCATGCTCATGATACTGGACCTAAGCCTATAAAAGACCTTCATCGGTGGTGCCTGGCACCAAGTGGTCACAGTATCTAAGGCACGCAACAATGGTTCATCCATATGGTCAATCACAAAGAAAGACCCCAATGTGCATCCTTTGGGGTAGCTAACCCGCACACCGTTAAGCTAACACCTTCATCAGGTGTGCACCTCCATACATTTGCTTGTAAGCCTTTCTTACGTTCCTTCATTCACTCATTAATGGATGCATTCATCATCATGTTCCTCTTTCATTATCTTTCACTTTACGTTACATAATACATTCGTTCCTTCATTATCATAACATCTAAAGCCATGGGAAAGATAAACATACATCATAATAAGGAACATAAACATATCATTCAATCATAATCATGCAGGTCATCACACACACATAACATATATCATGTATAACCATGCAACATCACCATCATCATCATGCATATACACCAATCACACATCATTACATGCCCATCATACCATTTATGACCTCAAAATTCAACTTACATAACCCCGGGAATCTCTTAGGTCAAAGCCTACATTACCTCTTTTTCCCCAAAAAGTCAGAATTATTCTAAGTGTTCATCCACATTGACCTTATTATTCATCCGCATTTGATTTGCTTCATCCGCATTTGATTTGCTTCATCCGCATTTGATTTGCTTCACCTGCATTGACATACTTCATCCGTATTTGTCATCCATATTTGACTTACTCATCCGCATTTCTTATACTTAGTCAAATGCTCATCCGCATTGACATACTTCATCCGCATTTGTCATCCTCATTGGACTTACTCATCCGCATTTCATATACTTAGTCAAATGCTCATCTGCATTGACCTACTTCATCTGCACTTGTCATGTGCATTTGACTTACTCATCTACATTTCATACACTTAGTCAAATGCTCATCCGCATTGATTCCATCCGTATTAACTGTTCATCCGCATTTACTTACTTTGCAGTTAATACTCATCTGCATTTCCCTTTTCTTAGTCCATGTTCATCCGCATTTCTCAGACTTAGTCAAATGCACATCAACAATTGACTTCGTTCGCGTTAACTTTCATACGCATTTGTCATACTTAGTCAATGCTCATCCGCATTAACTTTTCAGCACTTATGTAGATTCTAAAACTTAACATATGAGCCTTAAACATCAAATTTCAAATCTCAACTCACCATTCATCATGTTCTAAGCTTAAATCTTACCCTCCAAGCCTTAGAAATGTCATCATACATCGTCAAGCATGAACATAATCACATCATAACATCATAACGTCATCATACACTCATTCAAACATATAGGTCTGAAACCCAGTTTAATAAGAACATACATTCATGCATTTCCAGCCCCAAAATCAGTTCAAAACTAGTAAAAGAGGGGTTCTAGAACTCACCTTTACAGCTTTTGAGGATGGCTTCCTCCAAACTCATTTGCAAATTGAATTAAACCGCTTAGAACCCACTAAAAACAAACCCAAACACATACAAACACACATAAGCATGGACCCGAGGATATGACCAGTCAAGAACATGATAAACACATGAATTCTTACCTTGAATTTGAACTTCTTCTTCTTGTTCTTCTTCAAAATCGAGCTCTGCTCTTTCTCTCTCTAAAATCCGAACTCAAAAGTGAAAAGTGGCATGGCATGGGCGGCCATGCTACTTTTGTACAACATAAAAAGTAAATCTTGTACTTTTTACATATTTAACCCCTCATATTCGGTTAAATAGCATTTCTTTCTTTTTCCTTCGCTTTATTCTTCTCTTTCTTTGACTTTAAAATAATCGGGTGTTACACTTGTGGAAAGAAAAGTCTATTTCAATGTCTGGTAATGAGAACAAAAGGACAAAAGATCTTCCCTCACCCTCTAATGGACAATGGGTAGAATTTATGATGTGTGATGCCTCTGGGACACCTAAGCCGGTTAAGGCTTGGGTCCCTAACCTTAACTAATGTTTTCAATTGAATGTGCAGGGTGTTTGCTATAGTGCTGAAACAAAAACTTGGATTGTAGATAGCGGAGCATCCACGCACATGATTGGGAACGGGCACTCCTGTCAAATGTCAAACAAATAAAAGGATGCCATGTTTTATTTGCTCGAAACAAAGGAGGTTATATCACAACTCAAGGGAAGTGGGGAATCGGAAAGTGAAGTTTGACAAGGTAAACTATGTTCAACAACTTCAAAATAAATTGCGTTCTGTCTTTCAAATATGTGACAAAGGATTTAAGGTAGTTTTCGACAATAAGAAGTGCTATGTCCTGAATAAGGACTATGTAATCCCGGAGGACCAAGTCTTAATGTCAGCCTCAAGATATAATGACTTTTACGTCCTATCTATCAAAGGCCTCCACAACGGATCATCAAGTTCAGTGCTTCTTGTTAAAAGCTATTGAGAAGGATTCTATATCCTGGCGTAGGAGAATGGGGCAGATTAATCCACGGAAGATGAACCACTTGATCCACAATGATCTAGTGTGAGGAGTAAATGTCAAAAACTTCCAACTACCAGATTTTTGTGTCGCTTGCAAGAAAGGCAAATAGACTAAGAAGTCTCATAAGGCAAAGAAAGTTCATTCCATAGAACTGCCTCTTGAGCTTCTTCACATGGATCTGTTTGGTCCAGTGAGTACAAGGAGCATCGCTGGCGACCTGTACTGCTATGTAGTTAGACATGACTACTCAAGATTCTCTTGGGTAATGTTTCTAAAATATAAATCTGAGACATTTGAGTCATTCAAAGAGTTAGTAGCTATGTTAGAGTCTCTCTACAAGCTGAAGGTAAGACAAGTACTCTCAGACAACGAAACAGAGTTCAAGAATCATTGGATGGAGGCATTGCACATCAGTTCACATCTACCTACACTCCACAGATGAACGGGGTTATTAAAAAGAAGAAGAAAAGCTTGATAGAGACTGCCAGGATGATGCTAGCAGACTCGAAACTGCCTATCCAATTCTGGAACGAGGCAGTGGCAAATGCATGTTACACTTTGAATCGAGTCTTGGTGGTTAAATGACATGGAGAAACGTGTTACAACTTGCTACAATGACGTAAACCTACTCTGGAGTACCTCGAACCGTTTGGTGCACCATGTACACTGATGAAGAAAACTCAGGAAGACAAGTTTAGCGAGAAGGCTGAAGAGGGAATTTTTCTAGGATACAACATACCGCAGAAGAGAGTTTACAACAACTCAACGGGTCAAGTAGAAGTGTGGTGTAACATTGACGTTCAGAGATACACCACCCCCCTGCTGGAAAAGGACCCGCATTCTTCTTCGACTATGACGGATTCTTCAAGTCCTTCCAGATTCCTCTTTCCACTTCTGATAATGAGTTAGCAACCAAAATGATGTATGATGTCTTAAACATACCAACACAAGACTCACCAACTTCTGGTCCACAAGGTGAGTTGCCTAGTCAATCAAGGGGAGCAATCAAGGTTAGTGACTCCTCCTCTGACGATGAAGCCGTGGAAAATGATCAGAACGATCAGGAGGAACATGTTTCTACTACTGCAAATCCACAAGCATCCGACGTTAATTCCTCTGAGTCTTCGGAACCTCACACTCCTACTTCCTTAGATATGGAACCAAACGTTCATAATCTTCATTCTGAGGTATTTGTTCCCACCACTCCTGGATCACGCCTCAATGTCTATCATCCTCTGGACAATGTCATTGGGGATGTCAGATCAGGAGTTCAGACAAGAAATCAGCTATTTAGCTGATTATGCCTCGGTAATGGAAAAGGGATACCTTCACGATGGTGCATATTGTTGTTTTGTGTCTCCATTTGAGCCAAAATACGTCGGTGAAGCCCTAAATGATGAGGCATGGGTGAGGGCCATGCAAGAACTTCTTCAGTTCAAGAAGTTAGGTGTATTGACACCGGTGGATAGACCTAAGGTGTTAATGTCATTGGCATAACATGGGTCTTGAAATGCAATAAAGATGACCAAGGGCTCATAATCAGGAACAAGGCTCGACTTGTTGTTCAAGATTTCGACAAGTCGAGGGAATTGATTACAACAAAGTGTTTGTACCCGTGGCAAGAATGGAAGCCATCCATATCTTCCTATCCTATGCATCATATATGAAGATTAAAGTCTATCAGCTCGATGTTAAAAGTGCATTCCTTCATGGTGAAATCCGAGAAATAGTGTACGTCAGCCAACCCGAGGGATTCGAGGATCTATATCATCGGGACATAGTTTACAAAATGGATAAGGCTCTCTACGGGCTTCACCAAGCCCCGAGAGCGTGGTATGAAAAACTCTCAACGCACCTAGTGAAACACGGATTTCGCAGAGGTGTAATTGACTGTACACTTTTCATCAAAGAAAAGGAAGGTGATCTACTGCTTGTTCATATTTATGTTGATGACATAATCTTCGGTTCCAAGAACGAAGACTTATGTAAAGAATTTGAAGCAGTAATGAAGGTAGAATTTGAAATGAGTGCCATGGGAGAGATGAAGTTTTTTCTCGGGTTACAGGAAAAAAGGATCAAACACCAAATGGGATATTTCTACATTAGACCAAGTATGTAGGGGATATTTTCAATCGGTTTGACATGGAGAATGCTTCCGCAGCTGGGACTCCACTTGCTACAAACAATGATATGTCACCCTACGAGAATGGTGATCTGGTTGATGCCACCATGTACCGAGGAATGATTGGATCCCTCAAGTACCTCACTGCCTCAAGACCTGATATCATGTATGCGACGTGTCTTTGTTCAAGATATCAGGCAAAACTAAAAGTTAACCATCTTATAGGGGTTAAAAGGATATTTCATTATGTGAAGGGTACACCCACACTAGGGTTGTTGTATCCTCATGATGATGACTTTGAGCTTACCATGTACAGTGACTCGGATTATGGCAGCTGCAAAATGAACTACAAATCCACATCAACAGGATGTCAATTCTTTGGGAGGAGATTAGTGACCTGGCAGTGTATGTTTCTGTTGACAAATCATCTAGATTCAATAGCAAATGCGGGACTACGGTTTGCAATTCTCAAATACTCCTATATTTGTTGATAATTCTGCTACAATAGCCGTAACTAAAAATCTTGTCCAACATCCTAAAATCAAACACATCGGGATTAAATATCATTTTATACGTGATTGCCTTGAAAAACATTTAATCGATGTGGTTAAAATAAATATGGATTTTCAACGCGCTGACCTCTACACAAAAGCCTTTGATAAACCACGTTTTCTATATTTGTTAGAGGTTAACGGCGTTAAAAAGAAAAGTGATGTCATTCCAGAAGATGAACATGTTTAGTCCGACGCGTTGAGTCCATTTTTCTTTTATTTTATTTTGTTTTATTTTAGTTTATTTTATTAAATTAATTTTAGTGTTTCTTATTTCTTCACCTATGAAAATCCTAAAAATGCAAATCCTTTACGGTTTTAGAATTTTAGGGGGAGAATAGGTTAAGTTAGTATTTAAAAAAATTAAAAAATTAAAAAAAGGAGGGAGGGGGACATGCAAGCTAAAAGAAATGAGATCGTATATGAGATATCGATTCAACGACTATGGAAAATGATAGTACATAGGAACAAAGAATATGGATTTAAAAGATTTATATTTAACTAGATGCGAAATTCAAAATATAAGTCTGAGAAGTCTAAGCAAAAATAAAGGAAAAATGATAGTAAAACTAGTTGCTACTAAGGTAACACGGAGAAAGTAGACCTAAGAGGTTGCTAGACCATTAGATGATGTGTCGGTAGATTCAACAAAATAGAAAAGTAGACCTCGTTGGTGATCTCAAGATCAAACTAAGTTGTTTAACAAGCTGTGGGTATCATCTTATCCCTGGTTAACACAATCAACAGAGTTCCAATAAGGGGTGACGAGCAAAATAAACACCACAAATATGAGCGGATGACCAAATATTGAGCAATGCACATGATAAAAAATGCAAAAAGCAATCAAACTAATAACCTATATTGTTGGTGCGATCTATGCAAAAAGAATAAAATTGCTCAAACAAAAAGATTGGTTGTGTGCCTCTCTGCTGTGTGGTGGCACTGACCTGAGGATAAGCATAACCTATATATTCTAGAATTCATTGTTGTTTGCCACCTCTCTACTATGCAGTGGCACTGACCTGAGGCTTGGCTTCTCTTTGAAAGCTCTAAGAATAGTATCTTCTTGTGAAAATACCCGTAGACCGCTCAAAAATATCCTGAGGAATGTTGCTTACAATATAAGTGTGGGATCCACAAATGCTTGTTGAAATAAGTTAACCTAATGTATCACCAATCTGTGTCAAAAGTCTGTGTATGGATTTAAGTGGACAAGTATACAGACAATCATCGTGGCTGCAATTCTTAAAAGTCCAAATCAATGTGTGCGTCTTATAGTACTACTATGATTTCCTAAACATGCTAATGACTCTTGATGAAAACAAGAATCTAGCACCAAAAGAGTTTGGTAGCATGTCCCGAATGATTTGATTTACTTGTATGATTCCATAATGAATCGTTCTACTTATGGTCAAAATAACTTAAAGCTGGCTGTTCAAGAAATAAATCTGTTAGATTTCTATCTTAGGATTTCCACCTCACACAAAATCACAAAAATATGTTTTTAAATTGTGTCCTTTAGTTCAAGTAGTTAAATCTATTTAAGTTTGTTTTTTTTGTTGTTAAAAGTCAGACTACATGTTGGAATTATGTCTGGGATCTACTCACTAAAAATGGTCACGTCTGAGGTGATCAAACGGGGTTTCAACTAGTTTTAAAAGGATCACGTCTCAGGTGATCAAAAGTTGTCTAAGTTATATGGTCATGTCTGAGATGATCGAATCCTCAAAATGTTTAATCAAAAGTTAAAAGGAGTTAAGTGTCAAATGGTCATAAAGTCAAAATCATGAGTATGATCCATTCGCACGACTAGACAATGAGTATGGACTAGTCGTACCGTTGGACCATACCTATGAACCAGTAAACCGAATGGAGCATGAGTATGAACCATACACACAACTGGCCTACAAGAATGAGCCAATCGCCTAAATGGGGTTGACCGAATGGGTCAGTCGCCCGACTGAAACCAAGTCAGCTGACTAAATGTGATCGACTCAACCAATCGCACGACTGAGATCCGATCGCGTGAATGAAAAGAGCGCATGGATCCAGTCCCCCGATTGAAATCAGATTCAGTATAAATAGGGCTATAGTCGATCACATATGCTCATCACTCCTCATTCACCTTAAAATCGCCCGATAGTGTCATTACTCTGCCTGATTTTTCTTTGACCTTGCTTGATTTGAAATTGTTGTATTTTGACGATTGATAGTGTTTATACATGTACAATGTGTTGCAATCTACTCAATGGAAATCGTTTTGCGCCCTAAATGACTGAATTCGCCCTAACATAAAATCGAGACTTAGTTTGATTAATAAACTAATAAAACTAAGTAAAATGTTGAATCAAGGTTATTAGGTGCTGAGTAAGGTGATTGTGAGTCTAGTGAGCCAAACCACAATGTCTAATATTAAGATTTGCTCTAAATTTGAATTTCAATCGAATAGACAGACTGTCATGCGAATGGTCACCCTGATGAACTTCAATCGCACGACTGAGCAGGGCGAATGACTCAGTCGGCCGATTAAACGAGGCATATAGGCTCAGTCACCCGACTGAACTCAGTCGCTGGCCCAGTCACCCGACTGAACTCAGTCGTTGGCCCAGTCACCCTATAGAACTCAGTCGCCGAATCAGTCGCCCGATTGAACTTAATCGCATGATAAGTCAACCGATTGAACTTAGTCGTATGGTTCAATCGCACGATTAAACTAGACTGATCTCAAACAGATTAGAGTGAATTGCTTTCTGTTATGTGTTGATTTAATATATATGTGTCTTGTGTTACAACTTTATGGCAGATCGTGGACCATCAACACCAAGCACAGTATCTGTGCTCACTTGGATGCCACAACTCGGAATGCTGTTGAGTTTGCTAGGATTATTGCTTTCCTAAAGAGATCAAGGATATACAGAGCGATATCTACACGATGCACTCCCTACAGCAAGCCTTCTGGGAGGATGCATCGGTTGACTGATCTAGTGAGCCCTACTGCATTCGCAGCACCATCTTGGGCAAGAGACAAAGATGACAGCGGCAGACCTTCGACGTGTACTGGACCTGGGTGATGATACTGCTCACCCAACCAGGTTACACCCGCTGAATGTGAGGGGATGCTTTCTTCGGATGAGGTACTCTGGGGACATCAATGCAGGTGTGCTCAATAAAAGCAACCTGTGTCCCCAGTCACCTTGACCTCTGCTACAACCACAACCACCACCTCAGCCACTACTGCTACCACCACCACTACGACACCACCAGTCACTACCACACTTACCTCCACCTCCACCACAACTAAAACCACCACTACTACTACTTCACCCACCATCACCACTAGAGCCACTCCACCACCCATCTACACCACTTCCACCACCACTACAGCATACCCATCACCACTCACTCATCTACCTCCTCCCATATTCACCACAGCCACCACTACCACCACTACCACCACTAACCACTAAGCCGGTCCCGCATCCCATACCACATTCACCACTGGATCACCTTTACCTCCCAGTGGGGTAGAGGAACAGCTGTCGGCACTAAATCGTATGGTGCTGAAGTTGTTAGCTGCCGATGACGAGAAGACTGCTCAGCTACGACAGCTGATGGAGCTAACTGCTGCACAATCACAGCGGATCTCTCAGCATGTAGAGGAGATCGCCCAACTCAAAGAGCATAAGAGAATCAGTAAAGAAGATTGAAGAGTTAGAGTCATCTAACAGATCTATCATAATCAAGCTTAAGGGATCCAAAGAAAAGCCTCTGAAGATCAGAGAAGATGATGACGATGGTGATGATGATGGTGATGACGATGATGAAGATGATGAGGATGACACAGAGGGAGGAGATGATGACGATGGAAAAGATGATGACAAAGGAGGAGATCCATCTGCTTTGGGTGCCCAAGAAGCTAGTGAGAGGCAAACCAAAAAGAATTAAGATCAGGGTGCCTCAACATCAGCCCCGACAACAGAGGAGCACATGATTCAGGACAAACATAATGCATAAATGTTTATCTAATTTAAATCATGTGTAATTGAATATTGTATTAAACTTATGTGCATAATGTTTATATTTAGTTAATGTATTTCTGTCTTGATTATTGACTAATGGTTGATGTGTTTATGTGTTTAAATCAAGCAGATCATTCATCTCAGCAAGATGAGTACAATGTTGCTCCCCTTCAGCAAATCAAGTCTCAACTGACAATGATACTTGATTTGCAAGGGATTGTCAGGAGGTCTGTAAGTTATACTCTTGAAAAAGGAGAAATAATTCAAGACCTTACTAATGAGCAACTTGCTGAGATATTCCGACTGAATCCAGATGAAATAGTGAAGGATGCTCCTACATATGACATGGATAGTGATGAGTAACTTAATCATGTAGACGAGATCGAAATAGAAGATGTCACAGTCCAACACTATCCAGAGTATGCTGACAATGAGGGATATGTAGTCCCCAATCTGGGTGACACTCTTGTCAATGATACTTTCGAAACACTAGATAAAATGGACCAGGAGTCGGAGAAGAATAAAGATCAAGCCCAAGCCTTAGATGCCGATGTCAACATCAGAAAGGCTAAATGGGTAGCATGTTTGGCAGAGATCAAAGCCCAACGTAGTGCTGCAAAGCCAAGTGTCTACACCAAGCTCTATAAAGTGAAGTAGCATCACAAGGTGTCAGGCAAGATAATCGCGTGGGCCTATTTTGAAGATCTTAATGTTTATATTGTTAAGAGGGAGAAGGGAATTGAGTACTTCAGATTCCACACGATCTGAAGACTCTCCCTGGTTTTGAGCTTAACCAGCTGGCGAAACTGAAGCTACTATATGCTGACCTAAGAAAGATGTCAGGCTGGTTTGAAGTTGCATTGAAGAGAGAGTACCACACTAGGTGGGTCAACTTCAAGCCTCAACAACCGACGAGGTATATCAGAAGATTTGAAGTTGATGCCATTACTAGAAAACCAAAAAATTTGCTAAAGTGGAGTCCTCCGTGCGTGATGTCAAGAATCCCTCTAAGGGAAATGCCTCGGGAATTTACTTCACACTTTAAATGGTGGTACTATGACTAGAGAATAGGTGAGGCGGTCATAGTTCTGAACAGAAATGGAAATATGGAAACTATCAGGGTGTTTGACCCAATATGGCTCACTAACTTCTCAACTAATGATGTTTACACCTTATACAAGTGGCCACTGTTCTATGACGCAGAGGACATTGTATAGGCCCTCCAATTCCAAAACGTGATAAGACTCTACTTCGCATTTGAAATACATGCTGGAGTTACAAGGGAGGAGAAGTACAAGAAATATGAAGAGCTGATAAAGAATGTTAGGCAATAAAGTAAACTAGGTCCAAGGGGGAGTTTGTAGATACATATGTACCTAGTTTATGAGCTAAAAGTAAAATGTCTTTCATGTCTTACATACGTGTAACTGAAAGGGTTGAATGAAATATAATGTGTGGTTTATGCTTATAATGTTTAATATTTCATTGATTATTGTGTGTTAATGCTTATTGAACTAACTATATAGGTTTGTGGTTGTATACATAGTTCTTAGTCAAAAATGATTGAGAAACGTGCTTAAACTTAATCATGTGAAGTTCTCATGCGAATGGACCATGCTAATGGACCATACGCATGAACAACTTCATGCTAATGAACCAGTCGCACGACTGAACTAGGTGACTGGATCAGTCGCACGATTGTGACATGAGATTGACTCAGTCGCACGACTGAAGCCTTAGTCATGCGGATTGATCAAAAGCATGCTTCAATCGCATGACTGAACCATGCAAATGGTTCAGTCGCACGAATGAGAAACCCTAACCTATAAATACCACTTAATTCATGGAAAAACATAACCATTCGAATACCTACACACTATATCGCACCTTAGCCGTCCATAGACCCTAGAACACTTGTTCTAACTTCATAGATCGCTGTAAATCATCCTACTATCGTTCTTGACGTTTAGTTACATTCTTGGGTTGATTTTACACGCGTTCTCACTGATTGGATCGCCAATCAAATAGGATTCCGCAGTACTTGAGTTGGTATATACATAAATCAGTTAGTACTCCGTACCATACACAGTCCCTAACAACTATTTTTAGGATATTTATAGTTTTACGCCTTAAAGGCCACCTTATACTATATTGAGAAAATTAACATATAGTTATTATGATATGTCCAAATTGTGGTTGTTGCCTCCAAGTTTAAAAGTATACAAGCTCAATCTCAAATTATGCATAAACATAACATGTTTGGTTCATGATTTTGATGTACAGTTAAAATTTTCTATTAAGTGGTGTGAAATGAGCATAATATGTAGCACCCGGATATTTAATTGAAGTCGACGAAAGAAGAAAAAAAGAAATAAAGTACAAAGTCGGGGACCAAACTTGCCAAAACAGGAGAAAGACTGGATGAGTAAGGTAATAAGAGGGGAGGGCAGCCCACACCCTCCCCACACTTGCAAAAACTCAGCCAAAGAGAGGAGAGAAGGAGAAAAGGGAGAAAAAGCTTGGTTAGAGTGGATTCGAGCGTGAAAGTTGAAGTGTAGTGGGTTGAATCGAAGCTCTACTCGACCGTGTCTTTTGTGTGAGTTCTAGGACCCCCTTTTAATCGTTTTAAACTGATTGGGTGTTGAACACATGGTAAAACCGTTGTTGAAATGTGTGTGTTGAACCTGTGTGCATGTGTTTGTGTATGATGCGAGTAGAGTTTTTTTTCAGGCTTGTGTGTGCTTGAATGGTATTGTGGTATGTGTTTCTAAGGTTTAGGATGATTGCTTTGGGTTTAGAGTGAGTTTGGAAGGGTTTGGAGGTCGAAAATCGTAGATTGGGTTCGGGATGAACTGCATTTGCATCAGCTAGGGCTAGGCGACCGAATGGAGGCCATACAACCAAAAGGGGTGCGAGTGAGGTTCAACCGCATATGAGTCGTGCGACTGGAGTCCATTCACTTGTGAGACACATGATTGAGGGCCAGTCGCATGGGGAGTCATGCGATTGAGGTTCCATCCGCATTAGTGCTCATCCGCATTAGTGTCCATCCGCATTAGTGTCCACCCACATTAGTTTCATCTGCACAAGGTGTTCATTCGCATTAGTTCCATTAGCATGGAATACATCCACCTTGAGTTCATCGGCATTGGGTTGATTCACATAAGGCCTATTCGGCATATGTTCATTCACATGGTGTTCAGTCGCATGGGAGGCCCTACGACTGAAGGGTGCCCATAGTTTATTTACTCACTTTCGAGGAAAAATGCATATCTAAGTTTTGATGTTAAAGGTTCTCGGAAGTTCATGTAAGATGACTTTTGTGGTCTTAGAGGTTATGTTGGGCATGGTTGATGATGTATGACGATCCATGATGTTGTATGATTATGCATGATATGTGTTATGTCTGTATGATGATGCCTTCTAGATGATGTTGATTGTGTATGTTGATGTTCCTTATTATTATGTATGATTATTGTCCTTTGGCTTTGTGTTGAATGTTAATAAATGAAATGAAAAGTTTTACATAACGTAAAGTGGAAGATAATCAAAGAGGAACGAAATGAAGAATGCATGCATTAATTAACGAACAGATATAAGAAAGTCTTGCATGTAACTGTATGGAGGTTCACACTCAATGAGGAGTGTTAGCTCAACTGTGTGTGGGTTAGCTACCCCATGAGGATGCACACTAGGGCTTGATCCATGTGATCAAGCATATGTATGGAGGTTCACACCCAATAAGGGGATGTCAGCTCAACTGTGTGCGGGTTAAATACCCCATAAGGATGCACACAGGGGTTCAGTCTTTGTCATTGGCCAGATATATGGGGTCCTTGTCACTTAACCCTAGATAAATTGCTTGGTGCTCTAGAGGGGGTTTAAGCACATGATAGGACCTAGATGAAAATGAAAGATAATAAAAGTACGAAATGAACAATGATAAAGATAATAACTATTATCTATGTGTACGTACAAAATGTGATAATATTTTCAGACTTTTATGATTTCTAAGAAAGAAATGGACGGTTTTCAAACAAAAGATAAAATATGTTTTGTTATAAAACTAGAACTCACTCAGAAACACTAACTTTTATGTGTTTCCAGTTGGCAGGTAATGTTGCTGAGGATGGCACGGTGCGGCTACTCAGCTCTTTTGGACGACATTCTTTTGATTAATGTTTTGCATTATAATGCGAATGAAAAATGTTTTGAAATCAATGCTTGTATTAACTTGCAAAAGCATTTGTAATGATATGAAAAGTTACTTTTATGTTTCCAATGCAATGTTTTATGATCGTTAAAGATAAAGTTATATGTTTTATGTGCAATGTTATGCCACCTGTAAGCGTCTCAGGAACGGGGACTTACAAGTTGGTATCAGAGCAAAAGTTTAAGTGAAATGGGTAACTTTTCAAAATAAACCTAAACTTAAACTAAAAATGGGATGGAAAGGGAAGGGATGCCAGTCTCAGGTTCATGGCATGAGGTATTTTCATAATGTTAACCGGTATTATGTGCGCATGTTATGTGGCTATGTGTTGTTTGTAGATTTAGATACCGATGTAGTCAAGATAGGTAATGCTTGGGGTATGAAGAGTAAAGTAAGTGGCTAATCACAACTGGCGATTGTAATTAGGGACTTACTATACTTGACATAAACTGAGCTATTTCCTTGAATGGCCGTGTTGGTGTTTGAATCTTTTAGTGTCCGTGTGTATGGCCGACGGTAGATCTTCAAAGGCTTCACATGGTGGAGGTCGTGGTGCTGAACTGCGACCCAAGAGGGGAAGACCTAGAGTTGAAAAGGTGGTTCCTAAAGAACCAGAGACCCCTCACCCAAAGGGTGGCGATGAGAGCGCCAATTTGAGAGCCTCAGTAATGGAGACTATTATGGAAGAAGTCCATTAGGTCATGCAGACGATCTTACCATTTGAAGTGACCAAATTTATCAAGGTTGTTCGAGAAGGGGAAAGGAAAGAGAGGAATAGATCATCCGGAGGACGGGAGCAACCGGAGCCTGAAACTGTTCTCTCTGATGATGAAGAAGAGGAAAATGAAGAGCCCGCGCCGGAGGCGGCATGAGGCTGTAACTATGGAGCGTTTCAACGATGCAAGCCCCTACTTTTGATGATAACGGCACTGCTAGTGCTGCTCACCAGTGGGTGAGGGAAATGGAAGTTGTTTTAAATATCAGCGAGTGTCGGAGGATAAGAAAGTAAAGTTTGCTACCCATTCTTTTGTGGACTCAGCTCTATGCTGGTGGGACAATATTTTCCAAGCTGAGGGTAGTCGGGCTATTGGGAGGATAAGATGGTCCGAACTAAAGAAGTTGGTGATTGAGGGGTTCTGTCCTCAAAGAGGAATGGATAAGGTTGAGAAAGAGTTCCTGCAGCTGGAGGCGGGAACGATGACAAAACAGCAGTACACCACCAAGTTCAACGTGATGGCACGACTGGTGCCAGACCAAGTGACACCCATGTCATGAATAATCAAGCGGTATGTTCAAGGCTTGCCGACGGATATCCGTAGGCACATGATCGCTGACCGACCGAGCACGTTTAGGTCGACAGTTGATTTGGCAGGAAGGTTGTATGACGAGCGAGAGGTGGTGGTGCCGAGGCAAGTAAGAAGGGCGGTGGTGATCAGAGTTGGAATGGGAAGAGGTTTGGTCGGGGTGGTGCCTCGACGAGCAACAAGATGGCACGGGTGGATGATCGCCATGTGGTCACATCGGGGGCAGGATCGAGGACGTGTGGCAAATGTGGGAATGCAAGTGGGGATCAAACATCTATTTTGCTAAATCAATATTTCAGATTCATTGACCTTGGATCTTAGGATTCAACTTGTTTAGATCTAGAAATCAAAATTAAGATTGGTGGACGTGTGTGAATCAAAGAACAATGAGATGGATAATAATAATGTTATGATTTCATTGATGTTGATAAACAAATTACAATAAGAATCATAGATGGCTGGTGAAATCAAACCCATCCAAAGGAGAAGATTTCTCCTTGGATGGTGATTTACACCATGAGAAACACACACAAAATGCCACACTTGCATAAATACACTAGTGGGTCTATTTATACTAATATTACAACATGACCTAATTTTGACTTTCTAATTGTCTTGATGTTGACTTTGTCATGTTGAATTGTCTTGTATTGTTGTTTTTGTTGTTATCAACTTGGTCTCTGAACTTGTACAATGAGATCTTCAGTTGGATGTAATTATGATTTGGTAAGCTTTAGTTCATTCAATTGTCTTTATTAGAATGTATTAGGCATATGGTGAGGCTTTGAACTTCAATAAATAGCATAAGGAACATGAATCAATGTTTAACACACTTCCACTCTTTTGAAAAAACTTGATAAATGACATTTTCAGATAAAGAGTACTCCCTTGATTAAAGTCTGTCTAGCTGTCCACAGTCAGTTGAACCACTTAGTTTGATCTTGAGATCACCAGTCAGGTCTAATCATCTATTCTGTTGAATCTATCGACATATCTATTGTGATCTAGCAACCTCTAGGTCTACTCTCCTTGTGTTACCTTAAGAGTTACCAGTTTTTCTATCATCTTCCCTTTTATATTGCTTACACTACACAGACTTATACTTTGAATGTTTTTGCACCTTTTCTAAATTAAAATTTCAAAGTCCCTCTTGATTTGTTCCTGTGTACTATCATATTCCAAGGGTTTGAATCGGTATCACAGATATGATCTACCTTGTATCAACTTTCCACTCCTCCCTCGGTTTTTTTAATGTTGCTTGCTGAGTTATTCTCCCCCTAAAATACTAAAATCATAACTGGTTTCATTATTTTAAAATTTAATAAACAACAGAATAACATAAGTTTAATTTTAAACAGACTAATTTAACCAAATGAGCTCAAATAGAATGAAGAATTAACTAAGCTACATCGGACTACACATGATCATCATCAGGAATAACCTCACTTCTCTGTTTAACGCCATTGACCTCTAGCAAATATTGAAAACGTCGTTTATCAAAGGCTTTAGTATAGAGGTCAGCGCGTTGAAAATCAGTATTAATTTTGATCACATCAATTAAGTTCTTTTCAAAACAATAACGTATGAAATGATATTTATACCGATATGTTTGGTCTTAGGATGTTGGACCGGATTTTTAGTTACTGCAATTGCAGCAGAGTTATCTACAAAAATAAGAGTAGAATAGAACGTTAAACCGTAATCCCGCATTTGCTGTTGAATCCAGATGATTTGTGAACAGCAACTTGCAGCAGCAACATATTTGGCTTCACAAGTTGACAATGCAACCGATGTCTGGTTCTTACACTGCCAGGTAATTAATCTTCTCCCAAAGAATTGACACCCTGCTGATGTAGACTTGTAGTTCATCTTGCAGCCTCCGTAATCCGAGTCACTATACGCCATGAGCTCAAAATCATCATCATGAGGATACCACAACCCAAGTGTGGGTGTACCCTTTAGATAGCGAAAAATCCTTTTGACCCCGATCAGATGATTGACCTTAGGTTTAGCCTGATATCTATAACATAAACATGTTGCATACATGATATCAGGTCTAGAGGCAGTGAGATACATGAGGGATCCAATCATTCCTCGGTACATCGTGGCATCTACAAGATCTCCATTTTCATCAGGTGCTATGTCGTGATTCGTAGCCAGTGGAGTACCGGCATCAGATGCATTCTCCATGTCAAAACGATTGAGAATGTCTCTTACGTACTTGGTCTGATGTAGAAAGATCCCATTTGGTGTTTGATCCACCTGTAGCCCGAGAAAGAACTTCATCTCCCCCATAGCACTCATCTCAAACTCTTTCTTCATAACTGCTTCAAACTCTTTGCATAACTCTTCGTTCTTTGAACCAAAAATTATGTCATCAACATAGATTTGTACGAGCAGTAGGTCGCCATCTTTTTCTTTAATGAACAGCGTGCAGTCAATGACTCCCCTGCGAAAGCCGTGTTTCACAAGATGAGTCAAGAGTTTCTCATACCAAGCTCTTGGAGCTTGATGAAGCCCGTATAAAGCCTTGTCGAGCTTGTAGACTCTATCCGGATGATAAGGATCTTCAAATCCCTCAGGTTGACTGACATAGACTGTTTCTCTGATTTCCCCATGAAGAAATGCACTCTTCACATCTAATTGATAGACTTTAATCTTCATGTACGATGCATAGGCAAGGAAGGTACGAATGGCTTCCATCCTTGGCACGGGTGCAAACACCTCATTGTAATCAATTCCCTCGACTTGGCGAAATCCATGAACAACCAGTCAAGCCTTGTTCATGATAATGACCCCTTGGTCATCTTTCTTGCATTTTAAAACCCATTGGTGCCAATGACCTTAGCACCTTTAGGTCTATCACCAGAGACCATACACCTAACTTCTTGAACTGAAGAAGTTCTTCTTGCATTGCACTCACCCACGCCTCATCATTTAGTGATTCACTGACATATATTGGCTCAACCTGTGAGACAAAACACCGATAGGCACCATCATGAATATATCCCTTTTCCATAACAGAGGCATAATCAGCTGAGTACAGCTGATTTCGGGTTTGTACTCCTGATCGGACATCCCCAATGACATTGTCTAAGGGATGATAAATGTTTAGACGTGATCCTGGAGTAGTAGGAACAACTACCTCAGAGCCAAGATGATGAACATTTGGTTCTGCATCTGAGGTAGTTGGAGTTTGAGGCTCTGAAGTCGAAGGTGCGTCACTGGTAGAGGCTTGTGGACTTTCAGGAACTGCAACCTGTTCCTCCTGACTATTCTGGTTATCTTCTTCAGCTTCATCTTTAGAGGAGGAGTCACTGTCGTCGACTACTCCCCCTGACTGAGTAGATGATTCTCCCTGTGAGCTAGATGTTGGTGGATTCAAGCTATCATACATCATTCGTGTAGCTAATTGGTCATCCGAGGGAGAGAGAGGGATGTTGAAGGACTTGAAGAATCCATCATAGTCAAAGAAGTAGGCGGGTCCTTTTCCAGTAGATGGTGTGGTGAATCGCTGAACGTCAACATTACACCACACTTCTACTAGACCCGTTGAGTTGTTGTAAACTCGCTTGTTCGGTATGTTGTATCCTAGAAAATGCCTTCATCTGCCTTCTCGCTGAATTTACCCTCTTGTGTCTTCTTCAGAAGTGTGCACGGTGCTCCAAATGGTTCGAGATACTCCAAGTTCGGTTTGCGTCTTTGTAGTAGCTCGTAACATGTTTTACCGTGGCGCTTGACTATCAGGACTCGATTCAGTGTATAACAAGCATTCACCACTGCCTCATTCCAGAATTGGATAGGCAGTTTTGAGTCTGCCAGCATAGTCTGTGCTGTCTCTATCAAGCTTCTGTTCTTTCTCTCAGCAACGCCATTCATCTGAGGTGTGTAGGCAGAAGTGAATTGATGCACAATTCCCTTTTCCTTGCAGTATGCCTCCATCCACTGGTTCTTGAATTCCGTTCCGTTATCTGAGCGTACTTGTCTAACTTTTAGCTTGTAGAGAGATTCCAGTGTGGTTACCAACTCCTTGAATGATTCAAATGTTTCTGATTTGGATTTCAGAAACATTACCCAAGTGAACCTTGAGTAGTCATCGGTGACCACAAAACAGTACAAGTCGCCTGCAATGCTCTTTGTACTGATTGGACCAAACAGATCCATGTGAAGAAGTTCAAGAGGAAGTTCTATTGAATTAACTTTCTTTTCCATATGAGACTTCTTTGTCTGCTTGCCTTTCTTGCAAGCTACACAAAAATCAGGAAGCTAAAAGTTCTTAACATTAACTCCTCTCACCAGATCCTTCTGAATCAAGTGATTCATCTTCCTTTGACTAATGTGCCCCATTCTCCTATGCCAGGAGATGGAATCCTTTTCAGTAGCTTCAGATAGAAAACACTAAACCTCATGATCCATTGTAGAAGCTGTTGACAGATCAAAGAGATAAAGATCTTTATATCTTGAAGCAGTCATCAAAACTTGGTCCTCTGGGATCACGTAGTCTTTCTTGAGTACGTAACACTTCTTGTTGTCGAACATGACTTTAAATTCCTTATCACATATTTGAGAAACAGAGAGTAAGTTGTTTTGAAGTTGCTGGACGTAGTTCACCCTATCAAACTTAACTTTCTGATTTCCAACTTCTCCCTGAGTTGTGATATAGCCTCCCTTGTTTCCAGCAAACAAAACATGTCCTTCTTTTGATAAAAGAGCTCTGTTTCCTGTCATGTGCCTGGATGCTCCGCTGTCTACTATCCACGTGTTAGTTTCAGCACTGTATTGAACAACCTGCACATACAAGGTAAAGGATTAGTTTAAGTTAGGAACCCAAGCCTTTACTGGCTTGGGTTTCCCAGAGGCATCACACATCAGAAATTCAACCCATTGACTCTTAGAAGGCGAGGGTAGCTCAGGTTCCTTCTTGTCATCATTATCAGACATAGAGATTGACTTCTCTTTCCATAAGCCAGATTTGTGCAATGCCTGTTTGTGATAAACAGTCGACTGGCTAACGGGTTGAACCTTCTTTTCACTAGTCTTCTAGGTGGAGTTAAAGAGCTCCTTTTAGAAGACTTAGGTTTTGAGTCCTAAAGTTCAATCTTCTTCCTAGGTGTCTGATAATAAGAACAATAGGAAGCAATGTGTCCATATTCTCCACAGTTGTAGCACGCCCTGCTATCAACTTTATGATTAACTTTCTTTGTGGAGACGTGTGTGACACTCTAGTAACATCACTCACTTTAGGTTTTGACTCTGGTTCTTTTGATGTTTTTACTGGTTTAACAAAATTAACTGATTTAACCTGTTTGACATCCTTTTCTTTTTGGTTAATTGGTCTTTGACTTGATGTATGTGAAAGATTATCCTTAAAAGCCCTTTTAGGTTCTGATTTGACTCTGTTTGACCCTGACTTAAAGTTAACCTTTTCAATTCCTTTTCCAGATTAACACAAGGCAATTTACCCTTTGCCATTGAAGTGGCCTCCTTTTGTTTGTTTCCAGAGTCAATAGATGAACATAAGGAATCTGGATCACTAACAAGAGGAGTAGACACTACATGATCCTTGATGGGATTACTATTTACTGGTCTAGTCTTAGTGTTCATAAAATCTCAGATGGTGGTGGAACCACTTTGTAACCCAATCCCTCCCCGTTGTTCCTGTCTCACTAAGTGTTGGACTATGTGTGAAGAACTAGTCCAACTATGCAGTTTGTGTTTTAATGAATTTACTTCAATTTCTAGAACTTCCTTCTGCTTCTTAGTCTCTTCTAGGAGTTTAGATAGTACCTAATGTCATTAGCTTGGTTAAATGCAACTACTTCGATTTCCCTAAGCTGTTTAGTCAAAAGGTCTATCTTTTCTTTATACTATGCTCATTTTGTTTTAGTACCTATTAGCCTCAGTGCACAGTTGTAAATCTTTTACTAAGTTATCATTATAATCTAATAACCTAGTAAATTTTTCATCTATGCTATTCCTAAAAGTATCACAATCAGAACAAGCATGATTATTAAACATTTGGTCAGTAGTACTTACCTGAGTTGATTCAGAAGAGTTAGCCATCAACGCAGCATCAGATGTCTCTGGATCTGGTGATTCTGTCTTTTCTGTCTCTGACGTGGTAGTATCCTCTTTAGGCTGATAACTGACCTCGATTGCAGTTGCTTCTTCACTATGTGACATCGCTATCTCAACTGCTAGATCTCCTTCACTAGCGGAATCACTGTCAATATCTTCTACACTTGCAATGTTTGATTCCCCTGGTGAGACAAACCTAAAGCTCCAATCCTGTCCTTCATCATCATGAGCAGTCAAGGCTTTTGGATCCTTGTTTGATGAATAAGAACTGGTAGCTTGCTTGTCTTGACGAGTGAAGGACGAGAATGGGTTCCCGTTACCCGTCTTCTTAGGCTTGACACATTCTCTTTTGAAGTGCCCCTTCTCTCCACAGTTGAAGCAGGTCACTTTGCTCTTGTCAAAGCGAAATGTGGTGTCCTTAGTCGCTACTAAGTTCTGTCCGGTTTGTTTTACAAACTTCTTTGCCCTCCAGACAGCACTGGCTAAAGCCCACATTATATCCATTCTCTCAAGCTCCATTTCGTCAACCTGCTCGTAGTTCGCGTCTGCCAAATGGCAGTTTCCAATCTTTCCAGCAACCAGTTCATCATAAGAATGAACCACTGCTGCCAAAAGATCCATGTGCTCTCGAGCTACTTCCACAGTCACATTACCGAGGTTCTCGGTCTTCAGTCTAGTAGCATTCGCTTCAGATCCAATGTATTGGGTACAAGAAGACCCTGAAGTTTCTGAACCTGAAGGAGGTGCATGTGTAGGACCCGAGGAGCTAGACACAAATGCAGTCTGGAGAGGTGCTCCAGATGTCTTAGCTTGAGGCGTGGCATTATATAAAGCTGGATTTTGATTGTACGTAGACTTCTGAGCTCTATACTTCATTATAAGTGATTCTTCTCGCAACTTAAGAATGAAGTCATTAATATCCAGTTTTGCCAGCATTCCATTCTGTCTAAGATTAGACACGAATGAAATCCATTTTCAGGCAATCCGTCTGCAAAATTAGTAACTTTCTCTTCCATGGTAGTAGCCACCCCATGTGTATGCAGTTCACTCATCTGATGGTAGAATCTATCTATAACATCGTCCAAACTCTCGTTTCCCATCGATGAGAAGTTGTCGAATTCCTTCTTTAACTCCTTAGCCTTGATTGCCTTCAACGAGGCATTCCCGTCATACCTCTTTTCTAGCTCATCCCATAGTTTCTTGGGCTGCTTATTCTCTGAGTACTGGTGGAATATGTCTTTAGGGATAGACTGTGTAATCAATGCATAGACCCTCTTCTCTGCATTATATTGACTTTCTGCGCGTCTGTCATCCCTCCTAAGGTTAATTTACTCCATGGCTCCCACCGGCATACTATCCAATCTCGATGGCCTCCCACAAATTCGGATCCACTCCATTGAGGTAGATCTCAAAACGTTGTTTCCGGTGGGGAAACTCATCTAACGTTAAAAGCTTTGGTGGTTTATTATGATTACCCACCTCACTCTCAAGTAACAGCAGGTTCTGAATCCTAGAGTCCTTCCCAAGTAAAGTCTGACATTTGATCTTCCATTGTGAATAACCTTAAGTCTAATAAACAATTGTCACCGGGGCGACTGAAGGGTGCGAATGGACTAGTCGTGCGTATGAACTCTACGACTGGTTCAATCGTGCGGCTAACTAAGTGATTAGATCAGTCGTGCGAATGAATCTGATGCGTATGAACAGTACGACCGAACGGTTCAATCGTACGAATGGAGACACGACTATGTCCAATCGTGCGTCTGAGCAATGCGAATGAGGTCCAGTCGTGCGAATGGCTCACTCATGCGACTGAAGCTGCTGTTATGCGAAAATTTCTAGGTTAAACGTGTTTTAGCCGTAAAAATGTGAACTTTCGCAAGGTTTAATTGCCTAAGTCTGTAGAAACCAAACTTTGATGAGCAGGGAACGTCCTGATCACTTTTGACACAAAAGATTGCGTTTTTAGTGCAAAAAACACAAACTTTTTATCAATATTGATTGAATCACACGTAATTAAAGCCAATGCTCTGATACCACTTGTTAGGACCTGGTATTTGAACGAAATACCTGGAGATTAGCGTGTATACCAGATCAAATAGTGCGGAATCCTATTTGATTGGCGATCCAATCAGTGAGAACACACGAAGAATCAGCAATTGAAACTAACGTTAGAAATCGATTGGGAATCGATCTAATGTGTTCAATGACTTGGAGAACGACTTGGGAGGTTTCTGGATGGCTAGGGTACGTCTGGAATCGTAATTGATCGAGAGTTCTTATTTTTCACGAATTGTGTTGTATTTATAGGTTGGTATTATTCAATCGTGCGACTGAACCATTAGTATGGTTCAGTCGTGCGATTGAGCCATGCAGTTGATTCATTCGCACGACTGAGCACTCAGTCGTGCGACTGAGCCAATCTTATGTTACAATCATACGACTGATCCAGTCTCCTGGTTCAGTCGTGCGACTGAGTCATTCGTATGAAGGTGTTCATGCTTATGGTCCATTCGCATGGGCCATTCGCATGATAACTTCATTATGTTAAGTTTGAATGTATTAATTAGTAAACATTATATGTAAACATTCAACCAATCACTAACCTAATTATTAATTTAATACCAACTCATTAATGAAATATTAATCATTACAAATCACAAACACCCAATATCATTTCATTAGTCATATCAAATTACACCAGAATCAGATAAACAAGATCTATTACATTTCATATCATGATCTAGGGACATACATGTATCAGCAGTACCCGCATTTGTTTACAAGTCAACCGCATTTGGTGATAAGGCATCCGCATTTGTTGCCAATCCATCTACATATGTGACAAGTCATCCGCATTTGGTGCCAAGTCATCCGCATTTGTGACAAGTCATCCGCATTTGGTGCAAGTCATCCGCATTTGTGGCAAGTCATCCACATTGTTGCCAAGTCGTCCGCATTTGGTGACAAGTCATCCACATTTGTGTATAACACATCCGCATTTGTTGAAGCTTCATCCGCATTTGTTTTTGTTCATCCGCATTTCTTTTTAGACTTGAAAAAAAACAATTTCACACTGCAGTGCAGGTCGGGATATCAGCAGTAGCTTTCATTTCTTCATCTTTTCTTTGTTTCTAATGATAATCGTATTCAATTGCATCGAGTTTTGAAGGAATAATCCAATGAGTGATTATATATCTTCAAATCGTACCATATTAGAATAGATCTAATGATTTCTCTTCTTGATTTTGAGATGAACAAATGTGGTTTTTTATGTTAATCTTGTTCAATTGCGTCGAATTTTGAAGGAATGATCATGAACATGTACACGATTCTTCAAATAGTACCATAGTTGAACAGATTTGTTGGTTTTTCTTCTGAATTTGGGTAAGAACAGATGGGTTTTTATTGAACAGGAACTTGGTTCTTCATTTTTCTTCTATTCTTCATTGTACTAGACATCATTAAAGATGAAATCAGATCTAAAACTAGATAAATGCAACAACCAACAGCTCTGATACAATTTTTGCTAAATCAATATTTCAGATTCATTGAGCTTGGATCTTAGGATTCATCTTCTTCAGAACTAGAAATCAAAATTAAGATGGGTGGACGTGTGTGAATCAAAAAACAATGAGATGGATAATAATAATGTTCTGATTTCACTCATGTTGATAAACAAGTTACAATGAGAATCATAGATGGCTGGTGGAATCAAACCCACCCAAAGGAGAGGATTTCTCCTTGGATGGTGATTTACACCATGAGAAACACACACAAAAGCCACACTTGCATAAATGCACAAGTGGGTCTATTTATACTAATATTACAACATGACCTAATTTTGACTTTCAAATTGTCTTGATGTTGACTTTGTCATGTTGAATCTTGTATTGTTGTTTTTGTTGTTATCAACTTGGCCTATGAACTTGTACAATGAGATCTTTAGTTGGATGTAATTATGATATAGTAAGCTTCAGTTTATTCAAATGTTGAACCCAACATATTTTAATTGTGGGAATGTTGGTCATATGGCTAGAGACTGTGGGGGTATGAGGTGTTTTAATTATGGGGAAAGTGTTCATATGAGTAGGGATTGTAAGAAGCCGAGTGCTGAGGGTTCCGGGGTGAAGAAGACGGGAGTGAAGGACCGAGGGCGAGCACGAGGGCATTCACTATGAAATAGGAGGAGGCTAGGATGCACCCTGATGTTGTGGCCGGTACGTTCTAGTAAACCAAACTTTAGCTTCTGTGTTATTTGATTTGGGTGCCAGTAAAAGTTTTTCTTCTGTTGCTTTCTGTGCTAAGCTGCCTGTTTGTAGTAGACTTGTTGAGGCGCCCTTTAATGTAGAAACTACCATAGGTAAGTCCACCAGGATTTTTGAGATGATAGAGAATTGTGATGTGGAACTAGAAGGTCATAAATTCCTTGTGAGACCATTTGTGATGACCTTAGGTGGTTTTGATTTGGTTCTTGAGATAGATTGGTTAGTGGACTTCGAGGCGAACATTGTGTGTCATATCAAGATGATTCATTGGCAGCACTTGATAGGAGTTAGGTAACTATGTATGGGGATCGGGTCACGACCATCCCAAAAGTAATCTCAATGGCGTTGGTGGGAAAGTGCATGAAGCGGGGATGTAGTGCCTACTTGGCCTATGTAAAGGACGTGGATACGCCAGCACCATAATTGTCTGATGTACCGGTGGTGTGTGACTTTCTAGACGTGTTCCCAGGAGACTAACCAGGAGTGCCACTTGACCATGAGATCATGTTTTAGATTGACTTGATACGGGAGCCCAACTTGTTGCCAAGGCACCGTATCGGCTAGCTCCAACCGATATGAAAGAGTTGATGGAGCAGTTGCAAGAGCTGATTGATAAGTGGTTTATTAGACCGAGTATCTCTCCTTAGGGTGCTCCAGTCTTATTCGTGAAGAAGAAATATGGTAGTATAAGGATGTGTATTGACTACCGTGAGCTGAATAAGTTGACAATAAGAACCGATACCCCTTACCAAGAATTGATGACTTGTTTGATCAACTTCAAGGTGCCAGTTGGTTTTCAAGGATAGACCTTCCATGTGGTCACCATCAGTTGAAAGTGAAGGAGCAGGATATTCCTAAAATAGCATTTTCCACGCGTTATGGTCATTACGAGTTTCTTGTCATGTCTTTTGGTTTGACCAATACGCCAGCTGCTTCTATGGACCTGATGAATCGAGTGTGTCGGCCGATGTTGGATAAATCAGTGATAGTGTTTATTGAAGATATCCTGAGGTATTCGAAGAGAGAGATTGAGCATGTCGGTCATATTCGGGAGTATTCGGAGACGTTGAGAAAGGAGAAGTTGTACCCCAAATTCACCAAGTGCGCGTTCTGGTTGCGCGAGGTTCAATACATGGGTCATGTAGTGAAACCTGACAGGATTATGCTGGACCCGGCAAAAGTGGAGGCGGTGATGCAATGGAAGTCACCAAAGACGCCATCTGAGATTCGTAGTTTCTTGGGTTTGGCGGGCTACTACAGGAGATTCATCCAAGACTTTTCCAAGATTGCTTCTCCAATAACTAAGTTGACTTGGATACATGAAGTTTGTATGGGGTCAAGCTCACGAGAAGGCGTTCAAAGAATTGAAGGCGATATTGACTCAAGCTCCAGTTCTGTCATTACCCGATGGGAGTGAAGATCTGGTGGTTTATTCTAATATTTCCCACTCGGGGTGGAGGTGCGTGTTAATGCAGAGAGTGAAGGTTATAGCCTATGCATCCTGATAGTTGAAGGTTCATGAGGTCAATTATCCTACTCATGACTTGGAGCTAGCAGCCGTGGTCTTTGCGTTAAAGATTTGGAGTCACTATCTTTACGGGACGAAGTGCACCATATTCACCAACCACAAGAGCTTGAAGTACCTCTTTGAGTAGAAAGATTTGAATATGAGGCAGAGGAGATGGTTGGAGCTTATAAAATATTATGATTGCGAGATCCATTACCTTTCGGGCGAAGCCAACGTGGTGGCGGACGCCCTAAGCAGAAAAGAGAAGCCGGAGCCAATTCGGGTGAAAGCATATCAGTTGATCATGACCTCTGATGTGATGAAGCAAGTCAAGGAGTTCCATGACGAGGCATTAAAAGAAGATCATGTTAACTCTAAAGAATGAGAGGTCTGGTCGCAGAATTGGGTAAAAACACGCTTGGTGTTAGAACTCGATTTGAGAGGATGTGGAATCCTCGTTATGGGGATCTACGGGTGAAGATTATGGATGAAGCTCATAAGACTCGATACTCCATTCATCCCGGTGCCATAAATATGTATCAAGACATGAAGAAAGATTTTTGGTGGCCGGGTATGAAACGTGATGTGGTGGAGTATGTGAGTAAATGCCTTCCTTGTCTACGGGTAAAGGCCGAGTACCAAAAGCCGTATGAATGGATCCAACCTTTGGATATACCGGAGTGGAAGTGGGAACATATCACCATGGATTTCATTCCGAAGCTGCCACGTACTCCGAAAGGGTATGATGCTATATGGGTGGTTGTTGATCGTCTGACGAAAAGTTCTCACTTCCTACCGATCCGTGAGGCATATTGATCTGAAAGGTTGGCGGATCTATTCATCAAGGAGATTGTAACTCGTCATGGTGTGCCGGTGTCGATCGTGTCTAATCGTGACACCCGGTTTACATCTAAAATTTGGAAGAAATTCCACCATGCTATGGGGACGAGGTTACACATTAGCACGGCTTATCATCCCCAGACCGATGGTCAGTCAGAGAGTGCCATTCAGACATTGGAGGACTTGCTTCGGGCATGTTTTAATGATTTTGGGGGAAGTTGGGATGACCACTTACCGTTAGCTGAATTCTCATGTAACAACAGTTATCATTCGAACATTTGTATGCCACCTTACGAGATGCTACATGGTTGGAGATGCAGAATACTCATCTATTGGGGTGATATTGGTCATAAAGAGTTAGGGAGCGTCGAGGTGATCGAGGCTACGACTGAGAAGCTTGAAAGGATCAAAGCCTTTACGAAGGCAGCCAAAGATAGAAAAAAGTTGTATGCTAAAAGACGACGCTGACTGATTGAGTTCCAGGTGGGTGACCGGGTTATGTTGAAGGTCTCACTTTGGAAGGGTATTATCCGATAAAGAAAGCGGGGCAAGTTGAACCCTAGGTATATAGGGCCTTTCCGAATCATTGCTCGATTGGAATTCACCCGATCTTCCATGTATCTCATCTGAGAAAATGTTTAGCGGACGAGGATATGATTGTTACGCTGTAGGATATCGAAGTAGATGAAAGGCTCAATTATGTAGAGCAACCAGTGGCAATCATCGATCAAAAAAAGAAGAGGATAAGGAATAAAGTGGTTCCTCTTGTCCGTGTACAGTGGAAGCACAGAAAGGGATCCGAGTCTACGTTGGAGACTGAAGAAGAAATGAGACAACATTACCACGTCTGTTCGAGGAATAATAGGTTTGAGGATGAAACCTATATAAGGGGGTGGACTTGTAACACCCGGATATTTTTTCTTTAAAGCCGACAAAAAAAGAAAAAGAGAAATAAAGTCCAAAGTCAGGGACCAAACTTGCCAAAACGGGAGAAAGATTGGATGAGTAAGGGAATAAGAGGGGAGGGCAGCCCACACCCTCCCCACACTTATAAAAACTCAGCCAAAGAGAGGAGAGAAGGAGAAAAGGGAGAAAAAGCTTAGTGCAGGTGGATTCGAGCGTGAAAGTTGAATTGTAGCGGGTTGAATCAAAACTCTACTCGACCAAGTCGTTTGTGTGAGTTCTAGGACCCAATTTTAAACATTTTCAACTAATTTGGGGTTGTAAAACATGGTAAAATCTGTTGTTGAAATGTGTGTGTTGAACCCGTGTGTATGTGTTTGTGTATGATGCAAGTGGAGTTTGTTTTCGGGCTTGTGCGTGCTTGAATGGTATTGTGGTATGTGTTTCTAAGGGTTAGGATGGTTGATTTGGGCTTAGAATGAGTTTGGAAGGGTTTGGAGGTCGAAAATCGCAGATTGGGTTCGGGATGAACTGCATTGTGCATCAGCTAGGGCTAGGCGACCGAATGGAGGCCATACGGCCGAAAGGTGTGCCATTGAGTTCAACAGCATATGAGTTGTGCGACTGAAGTCCATTCGCTTATGAGTCGCAAGATTGAGGGCCAGTCGCATGGGGAGTCATGCGACTGATGTTCCATCCGCATTAGTGCTTATCCGCATTAGTGTCTATCCGCATTAGTTTCATTCGCCCAAGGTGTTCATTCACATTAGTTCCATTGGCATGGGACTCATCCGCATTGGGTGCATCGCATAAGGCCTATTTGCCTGATGTTCAGTCGCATGGGAGGCCCTACGACTAAATGGTGCCCATAGTTTATTTACTGACTTACGTGGAAAAATGCAGATGTAAGTTTTGATGTGAAAGGTTCCCAGAAGTTCATGTAAGATGACTTTTGTGGTCTTAGAGGTTATGTTGGGCATGGTTGATGATGATGTATGACGATGCATGATGTTGTATGATTATGCATGATATGTGTTATGTCTGTATGATGATTCTTTGTATGATGATGTTGACTGTGTATGTTGATGTTCCTTATGATTATGTATGATATTTTCCTTTGGCTTTGCGTTGAATGTTAATGAATGAAATGAAAAGTTTTAAGTAACGTAAAGTGGAAGATAATGAAAGAGGAACGAAATAAAGAATGCATGCCTTAATGAACGAACGAACATAAAAAAGTCTTGCAAGCAAATGTATGGAGGTTCACACTCAATAAGGAGTGTTAGCTCAACCGTGTGTGGGTTAGCTACCCCATGAGGATGCACACTGGGGCTTGATCTTTGTGATCAAGCATATGTATGGAGGTTCACACCCAATGAGGGTTGTCAGCTCAATTGTGTGCGGGTTAAATACCCCATGAGTATGCACACAAGGGTTCAGTCTTTGTTATTGGCGAGATGTATGGGGTCCTTGTCACTTAACCCTAGATAAATTGCTTGGTTCTCTAGAGGGGGTTTAAGCATATGATAGGACCTAGATAAAAAGAGAGTTATGGATGATGATGATGATAATAACTATTATCTGTGTACTGTATGATCTGTATGATACTGTTTATGATTTGAAAGAATAATGGTGTTTATGTTGTTTATATGTTGTCCATGGTGTGACTTTTATGTGTTGTACATTGATGTTGAGGATGGACGGGGGCTAGAACCCACTCAGCAATGCTGACTTTTATGGTTCCCTTGGCAGGTCTTGCTGAGGATGGCACGGGGCGGCTACTTAGCTTTTGGACAACTTCTTTTGATTATGTTTTTGCATTGTAATACGAATGAAAGATGTTTTGAAATGAACGATTGTATTAACTTGCAAAAATATTTTTAATGATATGAAAAGTTACTTTTATTCCGCTGCAATATTTTATGAATGTTAAAGATAACGTTGTATGTTTTATGTATAATGTTTTAGCAGCTGTAAGCATCCTGGGAACAAGGCTTACATAATACCCTTAAATAAAAACATTAAAATTCTTAATACTAATAGTCATACCATACATATTAAATTCAAAAATTAATCCCTTGTGAGTTAATATAATGTATTGAACAGTACCACCACTATTATGATCACAATCCTTATCAATAATCATACTCTGAACCATTATAGATCCACTACCCACCACCAGAACATCCTCTTAATAACCACCATTGCTCACCACCACCATCTCTATTACTATAATCTTCCATCATTGTCGCTCATCACTAACCGTAAGTATTACTTACCACCACTGTCTACATTGTTATCCACGATGCCAAAAATTCATCTTTCATCAACACCCATCACATCCAACACCATCATCTCTTGAGTTTGAAATAGACTTGAAAATAACCATCATATCTACAATAGTTCTTATCTGACTTGAAATTTGCATTAGTGCTGATCTGTATTAGTGCCCATCCGCATTACTCTCTATCCGCATTAGTTTCATCCGCACAAGGTGTATTCACATTAGTTCCATTGGCATGGGACTCATCCGCATTGAGTTCATCCGCATTGGGTGCATCGCATAAGGCCTATTTGCCTAATGTTCATTCGCATGGTGTTCAGTCGCATGGGAGGCCCTACCACTGAAGGGTGCCCATAGTTTATTTACTGACTTTCAGGGAAAATGCTGATGTAAGTTTTGATGTGAAAGGTTCCCGGAAGTTCATGTAAGATGACTTTTGTGGTCTTAGAGGTTATGTGGGCATGCATGGTGATGATGATATATGACGATGCATGATGTTGTATGATTATGCATGATATGTGTTATGTCTGTATATGATGCCTTGTATGATGATGTTGATTGTGTATGTTGATGTTCCTTATGATTATGTATGATTATTTTCATTCGGCTTTGCGTTGAATGTTAATGAATGAAATGAAAAGTTTTAAGTAACGTAAAGTGGACGATAATGAAAGAGGAACGAAATAAAGAATGCATGCATTAATGAACTAACGAACATAAGAAAGTCTTGCAAGCAAATGTATGGAGGTTTCACACTCAATAAGGAGTGTCAGCTCAACCATGTGTGGGTTAGCTACCCCATGAGGATGCACACTAGAGCTTGATCCGTATGATCAAGCATATGTATGGAGGTTCACACCCAATAAGGGGTTGTTAGCTCAATTGTGTGCGGATTAAATACCCCATGAGGATGCACACACGGGTTCAGTCTTTGTCATTGGCCAGATGTATGGGGTCCTTGTCACTTAACCATAGATAAATTGCTTGGTGCTCTAGAGGGGGTTAAGCATATGATAGGACCTAGATGAAAATGAAAGATAATAAAAGTATGAAATGAACAATGATGAAGATAATAACTACTATCTATGTGTACCTACAATGTGTGATCACATTTTCAGACTTTTATGATTTGAAAGAAAGAATGGACGGTTTTCAAATGAAAGATAAAATATGTTTTATTATAAAAATAGAACTCAATCAGCAACGCTGACTTTTATGTGTTTCTATTTGGCAGGTAATGTTGCTGAGGATGGCACGGGGCGGTACTCGGCTCTTTTGGACAACATTCTTTTGATTAATGTTTTTGCATTGTAATGTGAATGAAAGATGTTTCGAAATGACATTTCTATTAACTTGCAAAAGCATTTTAATGATATGAAAAGTTACTTTTATGTTTCCGCTGCAATGTTTTATGAATGTTAAAGATAAAGTTATATGTTTTATGTTCAATGTTTTACCAGCTGTAAGCATTCCGGGAACAAGGCCTTACATAATACCCTAAATAAAAACATTAAAAATATTAATACTAATGGTCATACCATACATATTAAATTCAAAAATTAATCCCTTGTGAGTTAATATAATGTATTGAACACTACCACCACTATTATCATCACAATCCTTATCAATCATCATACTCTTAACCATTATAGATGCCCACCACCAAAATATCCTCTTAATAATCACCATTGCTCACCACCACCATCTCTGTTACTATAATTTTCCATCGTTGTCGCCCATCACTAATCGTAAGTATTGCTTACCACGACTGTCTACATTGTTAATCAACAATGCCAAAAGTTCATCTTTCATCAACCCCCATCACATCCAACCATCTTCTCTCTTGATTTTGAAATAGACTTGAAAATAACGATCATATCTACAATAGTTCTTAATCTGACTTGACTTTGCAAGAAAACCTACAAAATTTAATTTATGTGTGCATAACGTAAAGTTCTACATATATAACGCATAGAAACAAATTAAACTCATAGTTTAGCAAATAAACTAATTTTTCTTAATCATCTAAACTGTATTTGAGTAAAGTATGACCTCATTGTTTTAAATGATTATATCTATCCGATGGAATGAAATATAGTTTATGTGTATGTAACACATGGTTTTACATATAAAACTTATAGAAAAAATAGCTTTATCTATATAATTCTCTTTACGTGTATTTGAGTAAAATTATGACCGCATTGTTTAGATGATTGTATACTTTTTAATTCAAACACATAGTTTTGCAAATAAATTATTTTTCTTAATTGACTAAAGTGTATTTGGGTAAATTACGACCTTATTGTTTTTGATGATTATATACCTTTTCAATTCATAAAAACAAAAAAATTGGATTGTACATATTAAGTAAATATGTTGTTTTTTGCATATCATAATCGAACTGATACTTTACAAAAATAAAGAAATAACTTTAGATTACTCTAATTTAAGTTTCCTATACTTAATATTTATAAAGTTTGATTAATTCACCAAACACCATGATAATAGTGATCTGAAATGGAGTAGTTACGAAGAAATTGTTTTATGCATATAATCCATAACTCAATATTCTTTTTGTCTACGAATATTGTATCAGAATATTAACTTGAAATTAATGACCTTTGAATTATGATAACACAGTTTCAACAAGCTGTTAACACTTCACTATGGTTTTGTTCCCTAGTTATAATCAATACTTTCTATGTTAAACAAGTGCTATATAGTATTAAAATATTTTAGTGTTATTGGTTCACGGTATTATAGGAATTAATACCCGGGGTAAATTTTATCATAAATTATTAATCATTTCAGAGGGATGGAGATGGAATTTAAATTGAATTAATTTTTCTTTTTAAAGATTTCATCACCCCTTTAGGTTGGATGTAGTGGACATGTTAAGCGCCAAACATGATGGCAGAGGCTTAAGTTGGGCTCCCAACATTATTATAAGATAGTTAAAAGTGGGCTTCAAAATACACATACGACGACAAGCCCTAACGGACGTCAAACACAACATTTTCTATATTATTGTGTCAATAGGAGCTCTAAACATTATTTAACAAGTACACTTTATTTAGATGAAACTTTAGTAAAATGGTTTGTTTATGTAAATGACATTTAGGTAACATTTGAACCAAACGAATATAACAATACTTTAATTAGGCGTTTTAGATTCAAAACATTCAAATGAATTTCTGAACAAACATTCAATGCCCTTTGATTACTGATGAAAATTAAGATGGCAATGGTGCTACCTTTTATGATCACAGTTGAGAACGACAAATTGTAGTTCAAATCTAACAATTAAGTTGACTTACGATCATCCCCAGCCGCTATACAATTGATTTTGAATTTAATATATGTTTGTTTCAAGTCGATAAAATTTTTTGGATAGTCAAAAAGGGTTCTAACGGTGATGGGCAAATTACGCAATATATAATATGGTTTAAGTGTAGTATCTACAATGAAAGGAACTTAATGTGGGAAAATTAAAACATGCATTATCTTCATACCGCTAACCCACGTCTTCCACACTTTGTTCATCCTTTTTTCTTTATCTCCTATAGCCATGACATCTCTCTACGTTCGTTAGCATTTTGCTTGCACACTTGGTGTCTATATATATCTTAGGGGCTATTTGATTATTGTTGACTCGATAAGATCTGACTGAGTTAGAAGCTCACCCAGTTAGAAGTTCTGCCTGAGTCTGATCTGACTGAAACTTATCTGTTTGATTCGGTATCTGACTGACTCTGCTAAATAATAAAAATAATCATATTTTTACATTTTCATCTTCATTCTAATATTTTTACACTTTTTATCTTCGTCCAACTCCCCTCACATCTTCTTTCGTTACGATATTGGACAACATCGATCATACCTTAAAGGTGGTCAGGTTGCCCGAAGGTTGAGATGAAGTGATGAGGAGAGCATATAACTTTTGTATTAGGGTTGGGAGGACGTGTTAGCCCCTTCAAGCTTTGAAACATAATTAATTGATCAAAAAATCATTATGAACTAGAGCAAACAGTTTATAGTGAGGCTGATATCATCAATGCTACTTGGCGATGAATGGAATAGTAATTAATTATCCTATTATGAAAAAAACAAGATGAGAAACAAAAAAGTTTTGCATTTTGGGTATTAACCATCATTTTCTTCCAAGGTTTCATGTTTGGCCCCTCTGTGTTCTTTTTTAAAATTCAGGAGTTTCTTTTCAATGGGTTTAAGATGCAGATTGGAGCGTGGGTGGCCGCCACAATGCAGGTCGATATTCTGCTTCGCCACCCTGTAACATCGTCGTCGCTACCGATAGTGGTTGCCCTTTTTTTCCATCGGGGGGTATGGTAAATGTTGGCCTCCCTATTGCTATTGATGTCGATGATGGTAATGGCATTCATGGTGGTTACGAGGGGATATGGTGTCAATGTCGGTTGCCCCTCTACCTCCCAATTTAGGTTGAGGTAGGGCCAGCCACGGCGATAATGGGGATGGTGGTAGTACAATCACCTCTGTTGTCTCTTTCCCTCACGATCTGTTGGTTACCCTATTAGGGTTTTCAGATCTGGTCGTCGGTCATCGATGTTGTGTCGATGTCAGTTGCCGCTCCGCCACCCATCTTAGGTTAAGGTGGGGCCGCCGACGACAACGACGATGATGTTGGATGTATGATACTACGACCACCACTGTTGTCTCTCCCCCTCACAATCCATCGATTACCCTATTAGAATTTTCCAATGAGCTTGCACCCGTCGTTATGGCTTTCTCCGGTTGAGCACTTTAGCATGATTTATTGTGCCAACCCTTACAGTCATTGCACTAGTCGATGATGATGAACAATGGCTTATCTGAGACATATACGGAAGCCATAGAGATAAAGAAGAGGACTAGTGTTAGGAAGGATCTACTTTTTAAATTCTAACCATGACTTGCATGATCGAAATTCCACCAAATCTAGCCATTTAAGTAGATTTCATATTAATTCCATTACATATTAATTCGACCATATCATAGTCTTGGTCTGCAGGTAAGAAATCTTGACTACCCTTAATTCATCATCTTGAGTGTTTGGTCTGCGGGCAGCCCTAATTGCAGCTTCCAAGAAGCTTGAAGACCGATGGAACTTTCTCCCCTTAGCTTCCTCTTCCTCTCTCTCCTCCTCCTCATACTCCTCAGGAGTCATTATCATTTTCCCTTTGTTACCAACAGACCTTTGTGACTTAGGGTGGAGAGAGTTTTGGCCTTCATTGCTTGGAGTACCATATAGGCTTTAGCAAGAGAGAGGTTGTGTTACACTTTCATCAGCAGTTGTTTCACTGACGGAATGTATTGGTGAAGTTGCTAGTTTTATGACAGTGCTCACAGGTTCTATCACTTGGCCTTTAGTCAAAGTTTTCCCTTTGAAGCTAATCTTAGGCTCCACCTCAACATTCAGGTGACCAATGACATTAGCTGCTTGCATTTGTCTCTTGCTTTAAACACTTTAGCAATCTAATCTTGAATCCTTTGATCCTATATGCTAGCTTGCTTGAATTGACTTGTGTTGGCAAGTGGCATGTTTACTAGATCAAGACCTTCATAGTAGTTCAGGGTCTGAAAGTTGAAGACTTGTTGCTGTCCTTGAACTGTTTGAGGTATAAGGGCTCTTCTATCAGCATCATACCTCCATCCAATTATATAATTAGAATCTCCTTAGGGTGGAGTTGACATAACTCTTTTATTTCCCTCATAAAAAAGACTCTGATTGAGTGAGTCCATATCAATGTGAACTTAAGAAGTTTGTTGAGTATGGACAACTACAAGTGAGGATGGTGAGTCCTCAATGTCCATACTCTGTGAAGAACTCCCAGGTTTTGTGACTGTTATGACTTTCTCCCCCTTTTTGGTAGCACCACCTACTTGCACAGGTGAGCTAGTAGTTAGGTCAATCATATCCACAAGTTCTTGTGTTCCTAGATGAGCTCCTCTTAAAGGCCTCACAGCTACTTTGAACCTAAGATAAGATATCTCAAGTCGTTGAACATTGACCCTGTTTTGTAAGGTAGTCACCTGAGATTCCAGGTCACTAAACTTAGAGCATGTTTGTTGCAATTTCTGCACTGTTTGTAAGGCCCCGTTCTCAGGACACTTACAGCTGGCCAATCATTGCACATAAAATATATAATTACGTTAACTTGAAATAAACGTTGCAGTGGAAACATAATAAAAAACAACATTTTCATTAAAAAGGCTTTTGCAAAATAATACAACATTCGTTACGCAATTTCATTTCTTCGCATTACAATACAAAAATATTAAACAAAAGAATGGCATACAAAAGAGCCAAGTAGCCGCCCCATGCCATACTCAGCAACTTTACCTGCCCACTGGAAAATGTATAAAAACTCAATGTTGCTGAGTGAATTCTTGTTTTAAAATCAAACATAGTTTAGTTTTGTTTAAAACCGTTCATCATATTTTTTCAAATCATACTATACTGTTGTATATGATCACACATCGTACGTATATACACATAGATGATTTCATTATTATCTTCCTTTACTATTCGTCATATCATTTCTGTAACTCTTTCTTTCTCTGTCAATTTCTTTGTCACATTCTTTAACACTATCTGGAACAGTGTCATCAGCTATGCCCCAAACAAATGGGGTACTGGGCCGAAGTTCATAACTGACTTCCATACCGCACATAGCCTGACACCAGCATCTGGGTAAGCGACAAAGATCGCAAGTGTATACTACACCTCCATCATTACGCATAACTTGGGTACTCGGCCTAAGATCATTAATGACTTCCACACCGCACATAGTGTGGCACTAGCAACGAGGTGAGTAATCACTATAACCAACTGTATACTACACCCCTAACATTATGCATAACTCAGGTACTAGGCCTAAGATCATAAATGACTTCCATACCGCACATAGCCTAGCACTAGCACCGAGGTGAGTAATCATTATAAACCAACTGTATACTACACCCCCAACATTATGCATAACTCGGGTATTGGGCCGAAGATCATAAATGACTTCCATACTGCACATTGCCTAGCACCAACACCGAGGTGAGTAATCACTATAAATCAAGTGTATACTACACCCCCCAAAATTATGCACAACTCGGGTACTGGGCCGAAGATCATAAATGACTTCCATACCACACATAGCCTGGCACCAGCACCGAGGTGAGTAATCACTATAAACCAACTTTATACTACACCCCCAACATTATGCATAACTCAGGTACTGGGTCGAAGTTCATAAATGACTTCCATACCGCACATAGCCTAGCACCAATATCGA